>RJWJ010020206.1:12054-29453 GCA_004363605.1 Indri indri | reverse complement strand
TTTTAGGGGATGGAGACAGAACAGTAAACAGGTCAGAAAAGTTCCTGCTCTCAAGGAGCGTGTTTTGGTGGCAAGAGGCATAGTCACTAAGCAAATAAAGTAAAATATATTAATGTGCTAGTGACTGCTAATGGGCGTGGGCTTCTTTTTTGGGGTGATAAAAGTGTCCTGGAATTAGATAGCAGTGATGGTTGCCCAATTTTGTGAATATACTAAAACCCATTGAATCATACACTTTAAACGGGTGAATTTTATGGTATGCAAATTTTATCTCAATAAAAATATCATCCTAGAATATATCGAGTGGTAATAAGAAGTAGAATAAAAAGAAAGCAAAGCGAAGAGCCAGAGAGTGACAGAGAGGTGCCCTGCTAGACAGAATGGCCAGGGCAGGGTAGAAGATGCTCTGCGCTTGCTCCCCGTCTCCCCCCTGCCCACCCCTGATTCCCCAAGGGCTTAGCTCTGGCCCCGCCAGCAGCTCCCCGCGGCCAGCTCCTGTGTCACTCTGACTGTACGCCCAAGTGCTTTCTTCCATATCATGGAATTGTCCTTGCATGAGCAGGTATGATAGGGACAGCCAAGCAATGATGGAGTGTTCTGGGTCGAACTGTGTCCCTGCCAAATCTATATGTTGAAGTCCTAACCCCAGTACCTCAGAACGTGACTGTATTTGGAAATGAGGGCTTTTTAGAGGTGATTAAGTTAAAATGAGGCCATTAGGGTGGGGCCCCAATCAGTACACCTAGTTCGTCATAAGGCGAGGCAGAGACACCAGGAGGCCTGTGCAGAGAGAAAAGGCCACGTGAGGACACAGAGGGAAGGTGGCCCTCTGCAAGCCAAGGAGAGAGGCCTCGGGAGAAACCAACCCTGCCGACACCTTGATCTCAGACTCTCAGCCTCCAGAACTGTGAGAAAATGGATTTCTGTCGTTTGAGCCACCCAGTCTGTGGTATTTCATTTATGGCAGCCCTAGAGAGTGAGTACAGGGGATAAATGTCCCAGCTTCTTCCATGCCCTGTTGGGTCAATTTTGAAGTGTGTTCTAAGTGGTTTCTCAGAGGATGCCCTGTGGGATTAGGTCCAGTTGCCCACATTTTTGCAGAAACTCTGTTAGCTTTTGTCCCTCCCCTGTCTCACTTCTTGCACCTCCTGATTTCGCTTCCCGGGCCATCTCCCAAATAAACTGCTTGACCTGACCCCTCGTCTCCGGGTCTGCTTTGGGGAGATCCCAAACCAAATCAGGAGGCTTCTCCGATCAGGAGACATCTGAGCAAAGACTCTGACGGAGGGAATAGGGTGAGCCAGGCGGATATCGGGGGTAGGGTGTTGCAGGGACAGGGAGCAACGAAGGCCAAGGCCGTGGGGTGGGAATGTGCTCCAGGAGCAGCAAAGAGGCTGGTGAGACCGGGACGGAGCATGTGAGGGGTGGAAGGAAAACAAGGTCAGGGTGCGCGGGAGGCGCGGTCACAGGCCTGGAAGGGAAGGACTTTGGTTTTATCCTGAGTGTGATGAAGCCCCTAGAGCCATTGAGCATGGGGGAGACAGGCTCGGACCTGGGTTGTCAGAGGATGCTGCGATGGCTGTGTTGGGAATGGATCGAAGGTACGAGAGAGCAAGCGATAATCATTGCCATTGGCCAAGCATCCAGGAGAAAGCAGATGGAGGCTTGAAGTGGAACAGAACGGATGGAGGTGCTGAGGCAGCAGAATTTGCTGCTGTGGCAGGAAACAGAAAACAGTCAAGGATGAATCGGGAGGTTCTGGCCCGAGCACTGGGAAGACTGAATGTGTTGGGAGACAGTTCTTCACAGGACTCTTAGGTTTCTACACATCTCATGAGCAGAAGCACTGAAGGCCTTTGTTCCAGACAATCTGTTAAAAGATATTTGTGTGGTGAACAGCATCGGAAGAGAAAGATAGTGTCTGCCTCTGTTACGGTTTGAATGTGTCCCCTGAAAGTTTGTGTTGAAAGTCAATCCTCAATGTAACAGTATTGGGAGGTGGGGCCTTCAGGAAGCCATTAGGTCATGAGGGCACCTCACTCATGAACGGACTAATGCCATTTTTTGCAAGAGTGAATTCCTGATAAAAGGGGTGGGTTTATCCAGATTTCCTCTCTCTATCTTGTGTGCATCCTTCCACCTTCCACCCTTCTGCCGTGGATGGCCCTCACTAGGTGCTAGCACCATGCTCTTGGACTTCCCAGCCTTCAGAACCATAAACTTGCTTATAAATTACCCAGTCTCTGGTTTTCTGTTACAGCAGCAGAAAATGGACTAAGACATCCTCAGATTAAGAAGGAGGCTTGCAGACTACAAATTAGAAAAGATTTGGGTTCTCCGAGGAGAGCTCCCGGCCTGTAATGCTACCCACTGCACGGGTGGGTGACACCGGGCCTGCTTCCCATATCCCTGTGGGAACTGGGGCTTGGGGAAACGGTGCAAGAAAATGATGAAACTCTGGAAACTGCTATTTCTGTGAGTAATAAAGTCCTCTGTCTCTCCCAGGAATTTTGTGTTTTGCTAGCGTCCATGAAACTGTGGTGGATTAACTGGTTAGCTTGCCAGTAAAGTAGAATTTCAGACCCTTTCCAGTTCTTGACAGAATGGAGGTGAACTTTTCTTAGAGGGGAAAGATTCTAAGAGGAACAAGTTGGAGGGGTGGTAGAACCAGCTGTTCATTTCGGTACATGTTCATTCTGAAATGCCTATTGCATACCACACTCCAAATAATGATACAACATCTCCACTTGGAAGTCTAAGTCTACAGTTCAGAAGAAAGGCCAGTGTTAAAAATGTAAACTTGGGAATTATTAGAATATAGGTGGGATTTGCAGCCATTAGGTCATCTGGCTTCAAGAGCATGAGTGAGGATAAAAATGAGATGTCTGAGAATTAGACCCAGCAGTCAGGAGCATGAAAGGGGTCCCATAAGGGAGCCTGAGGAGGAGTGGCCAGATAGGTAGGTCAAAGTGTTCCAAGAATGAGTGATCATGTATGATACTAAAATGGTGGGTACATGTCCTTGTACATGTGTCCAAACCCATAGAATGTACAATGACAAAAGTGAATCCTAATGCAAACTATGGGCTTTGGGGATAATGATATGTCAATATAGGTTCACCGACTGTGACAAATGCACCACTCTGGTGGGGATGTTGATTGTGGGGGAGGCTGTGTGTGTGGTGGGGCAGGGGGCATACAGGAACTCTCTGTATTTGCCACTCAACTTTACCGTGAACTTAAAACTGCTCTAAAAAAATCTTATTTATTTTTTAAAAAATGAGCAGTCCCCTGGGACCAGAGCCGCTGATGTCCTGAGTAGGATGAGAACTGAGAGCTGATGCTGGATTCAGTGTTGCGATGATCGCTGGCCCTTGCAAAGACCTGTTTTGGTGGCTGGTGGCAACAAAGCCTTTCTGGAGAGATGCGGGAGCAGCAAAGGGGAGACAGTGGGTACAGATGGCACCTGAGGGGAGCTTTGCTCTCTTAGAGGAGACCAGAGAGCTCAGATCGCTGGACAGGGTAGAGGGCGCAAAGGAAGTTTATTTTAAAGCTGAGATATTGACACTACAGCTGTGCTCTGATGCTGGTGGTATAGTTGAGAGGAAAACTTGAAGGCGTAGGAGAGAGAACAACTGCAGGAGACCTAGGGGCCATTAGCAAAGTGAGTTTGGGTTAGGAACAAGGTATAGGGGATGGATTCAGGTGGGCTGGCTAGAGTTGGGTGATAGGGTTGCCAGATTTAGCAAATAAAAATATAAGACACCCAGATAAATTGGAATTTCAGACAAATAGCAAATAACTTTTTAATATAACACCACACAGGATATACTTATACTAAACAATTACTTGTTGTTTATCTGAAATTCCGATTTAACTGGGTGTCCTGGATTTTACCTGGCAACCCTGGACAGGGGAAGCTTGTGGCTGTACTTTTCTAATTGCTTCTTTTTTCACGCTAAAAAAAAAAAAAAAAAAAAGTCAAGTTTCATGACAGGGGGTAGGAGGTTTGTGGGGAAGAAGGACAGTTCAGCTGTGGAACTGGAGGACAGTCCGGCAGTCCTGGAGCCCACCGAGGCTCATGGCCTTGAGCGTTAAAGCAAGAGCAGCCTGTGCCCGTTTGTCTGTTTCTCCAGGCTCCTCCGGAGGCTCCAGTGCAGACAGACAGGGAGTGGGGAACTGAATTTCATGAGGTCTGGACTTTCACCAGCGAGGAAATGGGGAAAGAAGGCAGAGGGCAAGGACAGAGATGCAGAGCAGCGTTATAATTGGGGGCGGGGCACCAGGGGAGGGCCGGAACAACGATGGCAGGTCCCAGAGGCGCTGGAGAATTACGGCCATTAGGTACTCAAGCGTGTGCGTGGGAGGACAGGAAGTGATTGTGAGAAGGGGATGTTTGAAAGTTAGATGACAGACAGGTGCACTGAGTGGCTTTGACAAGGTCTAGGGCCTGATGCCTGGACATGGGTGGTTGGAGTAGAGGCTGTGATCACTGGAGGCGAGAGAGCTGGAAAGGAGAGGCCAGATCACCCACGTGGATACTGCAGTCATCAAGAATCACAGCAGGACTTCCGGTGGGGAGGGGCTGAGGGGAAGAGACATGAGCAAAGACCTGAACCCTCACTGACCGAGCGGGCGGCAGATGCCCACAGTGGGGGTGGGGCAGCAGGTGCATAGAATACAGCGCATGGTAGGACGGCTTGGAGCAGAGGCTGCAAGCTTTTTCTGGAAGGGACCAGAAAGTAAATATTTTAAGCTTTGCTGGTGACACGTGTGGTAGGCAGAGTAATGCCTCCTTCTCAAAGATGAGCACGTGCTAATCCCCCAAACCTGTGACTATGTCACGTTACGTGGCAAAAGGAACTTAAGGTAATACATGAAACTGAGGTTGCTAATCAACTGACCTTAAAATACGGAGATTTATCCCGGATTACCCAGATGGGTCCAATGTCATGAGGGTCCTTGAACATGAAAGAGGGAACCAGAAAAGTCTGTGGCAGAGCAGCGTGGTGTGGGGAACACCACTGGCTTGAACAGAAGGGAGCCACAAGCCACGGAATATGGGCAGCCAAGACACATTCGCCTCGAAAGCCTCCAAAAAGGCTCACAGTCCTGCTCGCACTTCCATTGTAACCCAGTGAGACCCAGTTTGCATTTCTGACCCCCAGAACTGTAAAATAATAAATTTGTGCTCTTTTAAGCCATGAATTTTGTAGTAATTTGTTACAGCTGTCACAGAAAACTAACACATACAGTTTCTGTTGAAGCTATTCGACTCTGCCGTGGTAGCAGGAAAGGAATCCTAAACAGTATGTAAATGAAGGGGCATGGGTGTGTTCCAATAAAACTTTATTTACAAAAACAGGCAGCAGGCCACACGATGGGCATGCTGCCCATAGTTTGCCAACCCCTGGAATACAGGATCTCCACAACAGAATACTTTCTGGCACTTACAGGAAAGAGGAGAGTGTTTATGTATTAATGTGGATGTATCTTCAAGATGTTGTTAAGGGGGAAAAGAAAGGTGCAGGAGACAGTGCTCATTCTTATTTGTATAAAATGTATATAGCTTGATACAGATACGCACATATATAAACCTGTACGTGTGTATATAATTTCTGGAAGGATACCCAAGAAATATCTTCCGTGGCTTTTCTGAAGAAGATTGTGTGTCCAAGTGGAGGAGAGGCTTGTGTTTCATTGTACACTTTTTGTACTGTTTGGCTCTTTGTGTTGGAGCCACGTACATGTGCTTTTCTTCTATTAAACAATAAAAATGTTAACAAAGCACCTATTCAAATCTGACACAAGCATTGTGCCAAATGTCAATCTTTATTTAACTTGGATAGTGGTTAAGAAAGCTTTTTATTGACGTCTACTAGCTACACAGAAACTCACGTATATTCTAAGCGTACGAACTGGGGATTTTCATATAATGAACACGTCTGTGTCCCCAGCACTCCGAGGGACAAGCAGGATATGCCAGTATCCTAGAAGCCCTTTTGTCCCCCATCAACGTTACCCAAGAGTAAACACTGTCCCCAAACAGAATAGCAGAAATTCTTAATAGTTTTGCTTGCTTTTATACTTTACGTAAATGAGATCATACTGCATTTACTCTTTTGTGTCTTGTTTCTTTCATACAACTTTGTGTCTGTGAGATTACATCTCGTGTGGGGCTTTTTCAGGTGCAGCGACAGATGGTCATTTTCTGTATACATTCTCTCTATATATTCCATCGTGTGAACATGTCACAATTTATTTACCTTTTTGGCTGTGGATGGGTATTTGGGCAGTTTCGACGTGACATTGGGCCTACTATGAATAGTGTTACTGGCCATCTTTATTGTGAGTCCCTATTTGAGTTTAAGAAGTCTTTGCCTACTCCAAGATCCCGAAGACGTTCTCCTACTTTCTCTTCTAAGAGCATTATTGTTTTATCTTTCATACTTAGGTCTGTCATCCATCTGGAATGAAGGGAAGGATGAGATACATTTTTCCCCATAGAAAAGCCAGTGGACCTACCAGCGTTCATTCTTCCCCAACTGCATTGCAGCATCCTGAATCGGACTTCATAAATAACTCAGAACTAACGTGTTTTATACCTGAAAATGGCCAAAAGATCACAGGGGCAGGGAACCTGTGGCCTTGGGGCCATCTGTGGCCTTCTGGATCCCTGAGTGCAGCCTTTCGACTGAATCCAAATTTTACAGAACAAATTCTTTTAGTAAAGGATTCTATGAGATTCGCCTGATACATTTTCTAGGGGGAGGGACACAAACATCCCCCCTCTCTCTTACATATAAAGGCGGGTGTATGTGTGTGTGTGTGTGTGTGTGTGTGTGTGTGTGTGTGTATCAGGTGTGTCTGTGTGCCTGTGTCTGTGTGCGTGCAGTCAAGGGCTTCTGTGTGGAGGTTCTACTCAGGTTCCCAGGAGAGGGTTCTAAGCACAGGGGCAAGGAATGGGATTGGAGTCCGACCACATGGTAACTGAGGCAAAGGGCAGGGGACCACAGAGCTGTGTTTTATTAGAAAGAGGGTACAAGTTCTGAGCCCAGCTGGCTGCACGAGAGAACTGATGCTGAGCAGAGGCAGTTAGGCTTGGGGTTCTCTTTGTGCCCTACCTCAGGCCAGACTGTTTCTCAAAATGAGGAGTCCTCTTCTATGAAGCTGAGCAGGCTGCACCCATGAGGAGCCAGGATGTCAGGGCTGGAGAGCAGGCAGGGCTGGTGAATCCTGCGGTCCTAGTGAACCACTCCACTGGGAAGGAAAGACAGACCATGGATTCTCTCCCTGTTCAGAGAGCTAGGAAGTGGGGTATCAGCTCAAACTGCCCTCTCCTCACGAAACTAGAAATCTGCTTTTAGCTCCAAAAATACATATATTTTTAGTTTCAATGGGTGAATTTTCTTCACATCAACTTAAATAATACAAATTCTGCCACCAAATTTTTCTAAACGTCTGTCTTCTGTGTAATTTTTATGTCATGCTATCGAGACTGCTGCTTGAGATACTTCAGTGGATAAATTATGCTCTACTCCACTTCTGCAAAAAATTACACTCTTTGATGTGAAAATTATATGCACTTAGAGATATGCTAATACGAAAATGATTTGAGAAGTGTGGAAGAAGGGTAGCAGCTGACGCAGAGGCCGCTTTAGTCATTTGCACCTGCGCCGGGCGGTTCCTGAAGGGGAGTGGGATCTTGCCAACTCTTCTCACCCCAGAGTGGTTTTTCCTTTCAAAAGCCATTGATTTTTTGAAATCTGATGGGGGCGATTCTAATGCAAAACATGACCATTTTAAAATATTAAGCGGCTGGGAGGTACTAGAGGAGATTAGCATGGTATTAGGAACCTTTCACTCACTCATCCATGCATGTGCTCAACAACTATTTATGGAGCACCAAGTGCTAGATATTCAGCAGAGAATAAAACAGATGCTGCGTCTGCCCTCTTGGAGTTTTTAGAAGTTAAGCTGGTGAAGGCCTGTTGGAGAAAAAAACGTGGCATCTACTCTCAACAAGACCATTGTTGTTCAAGGTGAGGACCACGTAGTGTCCACAGACAGACCATCAGAAGTACAGAATCTCAGGCATCCGTGCCCAGACCTAGTGAATCAAAATTTGCATTTTAATAGGATCCTCAGACAATTCATATGAGTGTTCACCCTCAGCTGCTCATTACAATCATCTGGGGAGCTAAAAAAAAAAAAAAAATCTGAGGTCCAGAGTGTACTCCAAGCCAATCCAATCAGAATCTCTGGGAGATGGACCCAGGCAACTGCAGAAAACCACTGGCTCTAGATATCATGAGCCAGAATTTCTGGGGGTGGGATCTGGGAATCCATTTGTATCAAGCCACTCCGACCAAAGCTGGTGGGTAATTGCTCAGAACCTCTTGAGAGAGGAGATCTGGAAGTCCATTGGTATGGTGGAAGTGGGGAGTGCATGAAACAGAAAGGAAAATTCAGTGATGGTGGTGGTGGTGGGTACTGAACGTGAGAGCTAACTTTCTTTTTTTGACTTTTAATATAGACATCATTTCAGATTTACAGAAAAGTTGCAAGAAAAGTACAAAGAACTCCCTTATACACTTCATCCAGACATCCCAATGGTATCACGGATGCTTCCTCCCTCTCTTTCTCTATTAATTATATTAATATATATTATATGTACATACACACATTTATGTATTTCCCCCTCTCCCAAACCATTGAGAAGGTGCCAACATGATTTGCCTTTACTGTAGCAGGTGTTTCCTAAAAACAAGGACATTCTCTTACATATTCACAGGACAATGATCAACGTCAGACGATCAACACTGACGCAATGCTATCATTTAATCTACAGACCTTATTCAGATTTCGTCACTTATCTCAATACTGGCCTTTTGTAATAAAAGAAGCTCCAGATCACAGGTTGTCTTTGGTTCTCATGTCTTTGGTCTTCCTTCATCTGCAACAGTTCCCCTGTCTTTGTGTTTCATGACACTGACATTTTTGAAGCATACAGGCCAGTTATTTCATAGAATGTTCCTCAATTTGGGTCCGTCTGATGTCTTCTCCTGAATGAACACAGTTTATGTACTTCTGGCAGAATGTCACAGAAGCGATAGTGTGTCCTTCCCAGCGTATCACAGCAAGATGCCCTGATGTTGGTCTGTCCTGTTACTGTGATGTTAACCTCGGTCACTCCGGTAAGATGCCGTCAGGGTTCCCCGCTGCATAGTTCCATCTTACCCTTGGCAATCAGTTACATTGTGAGAAGATACTTTGGGACTGTGTAAATATCTTTTTGCTCCTAAAACTTTTACCCACTGGTTTTAGCATCTGTTTATGATTCTTGACAGAATCGGTTGTGATTACGGTGGGTCAAATGGTGATTTTCTAATTTCATTATTTGTTTAATATTATTATTTGGTCTTTTACTGTAAGAAAGAGCTTTCCTTATTTCCTCCCTCCTTCTTTCCTTCCTTGTTTCTTTTTCTCTTTCTCTTCCTCTGTCCCTCCCTTCCTTCCTTTATTTCCATAAGTTCACGGAGGCCTAGTTCGTTTGATGTCTATACTTGTTTGCCATTTATTTTAATGTTCAAATCATCCCAGGTTTGACTAGTGGGAGCCCTGTCAGCTTAGCTCCTGTGTTCTTTGGATCGATGTCTTTGAGCACGTCCTTATCTTCTGGGACAATAAGATGTACCAGGTTTGGATTTTTCTTTAGGTCCACTGAAATACTTTGGAGGTGGCACATCCTAATTTAACACTGACCTGATTGAACCAGGAGAATTTTAGTGAGTGGCATTGGTAAGAAGTTCCCACTGAATTTTTAAGAGCATATAAGAAGGCTACATTCGACTTTCAACAATGGATGTTTTCCTGAAACAATATATAATAAAAAGTGGAGTTTGGGGGGAATGTTTAAAGAATATAGCATCTTGTCTACACCTAACTCCAAAATGTTTTAAAGCAAGTTTAATTTATGGATTTGTTCCATAAATTTCCATAAGGTTTCAACTTAGTTTTCAGAGAAATAGCAGCTCTTCATTTTTTTAAATGAGTCCTCAATAGTAATACTGTCTCTTTTAACAGAAAACAATGTTACTGAGAGGCAGACTCTAAAAATGAACTGAATATTCACACCTGAGAGAGAGAGTGGTCTCCTGAATAATAACTATATATTTTCTTGATTCCAGAACTTTCCCTAGAAGATAGGTTGTCATCTGTGGGCCATTTTGCCTTTAAGGAACATTTAACAACCTTTGGGGACACTTTTGGTCATCACAAACCGGTGGGGGAGGGCTTGCTCCTGGCAGGGATGGAGGCCCAGGCTGCTGCTGAGCATCCTACAATGCACAGATCAGCCCCAACAACCAAGAACTATCCTGCCCCAAATGCCAACATTGTCCAGGTTGAAAAACCCTTCTTCAGAGGAGAGCTCTTCATGGCTTTCGGTGGTGTGCTTTGCAGAACACTAATTCTTAGAAGTGCACACTCAAACAGGGTCATTTGGAAAATGTTGCATCACGTGCCTCAATCTTGGGGATTCACAACATGCCAAAACATATTAAAGGCCCTGAGAAGACCTGCAGTCAAAAAATGAAAAAATTAAATTTGGTATATATTTACAATGAAATATTACTCAATCATAAGAAATGACAGTGATCTAGCACCTCTTACACTTTCCTGGATTAAACTTAAGCCCATTATCCAAAGTGAGGCACCACAAGAGCAGAAGAATGGGATCCACTTGTACTCACCATCAAACTGGTTCTAACTGATCAACACTAGGTTGATCACATGGCAGAAATACTCTCTAGGGATTAGGGGGATGGGGGGGCAAATCAACAACTAAAGGATACGGGGAGCACTAAGGGGGGGTGGGAAGGGCATGCCTTTAACCTGCACTTGGGTGAGGCAAAGGCATAAAGTGTAACTATAATGTTTGTGCCCTCACAATACCCTGGAATAAAAAAAAAATGGAAAAATTAAAGGAACTTTGTTATTTGCACTGAGTGTGTTACAAATGAACTTACCTCTGGAATCCTTTCTTTGTACTTTGTGAAATACTGAGCCAGTCTATGATCTAGAAGGATGCACATATCTACTTTCTGTTGACGAATAAATCTGGCATGTAGACACAAGGAAATAGCAGGGAGAGATTAGGAGGCCCATTCCTGAATTCCTTATGGAAGATTCCCAGTAGATCTGGTTGTCACTGACTCAATGGCTTTATATCTATTTCATGCAAACTGTCTAGAGGACAGGCGTGGCACCAATGAGACGGTTTTAACAGCAATGGTGTTCTCTTCTCCCATTTCCTACCAGTAAACAAACACCAGTAAATAGAGGTGTAATTGGAACATTATTCCAAAAGTTGAGGAAAGTCTATTATAAGGTTGAGTCCATAAAGGCATGCATTTCTCTAGATGTGTGATTGTTTTCAAATTTGTATTTCAGCTCTTGAATATGTCTAATGAGGTTACGAATAGAAGCAAAGAAACATGATCAATTTTATTCTCCAAATGACAGCCAATCTCTGTGCTAGACCTTATTTGAAACACAGAATGACTTGGTCAAGTTTACTTTTAGTTTTCCACGTTGTGGCAGAGGCCACTGGTTGCCACCCATTATCCACTCTCCCCTTCTTTCTGAGTAACAGAACTACAATTTTATTTGAGATAGCAATGTACCCAAAAAAAGGCAACGTTCCCGTTTTGTATACAGTTAGGGGTGTGTAAGTGACTATGGGCATGTACAGGATTTTTGGGAAGACCGTATGAAAAATGTTAACACACCCAGAAGGTGCATTCCTTTGTTTCCCCCTCCTTCATCTCCTGCTGGCCTGGAATGCACATGTGGTAGCTGGGGCTCCAGCAGCCATCTTGGATGCTAAGGTTACTCTAAGGATGGAAGCCACTCATTTTCAGTTTAGCAAGGCAGAAAGATAGGAGCATGACCATCTGATGACATCATGGAGCCACCATATGATCACTAAACTATCTGGATTTCTCTTATTATGTGACAGCAAAACTTTCCAACTTGTTAAACTGTTATTTTGGGTACATACACCTTTTCGCTTTTTAATAAATATGGCTAGTGATTTTCCAGCTCTGCATTTAATACGTATGTGTGTGCACGCACATACACAGACATCCCTTGATCTGAAAATTTGTAGGGAGCTACGTTTTCCTTTAGAAAAGCATGTGCTTTCGCCTGAAGATAATTTACTTTTAATGAGTACCTTCCCATGAGAGGTACTTTGCCCCCAGCAGAGGGAATGAGTTCTTTTGAAAAGAGTGCCTGTTTTATTCTGCTCACTTTGTCTACATTCCCAAATAAACGAGTACGCTAATGATTTAGTGCGTGCCAAATGATTTGCACCATATGCCCATGTCAGGAATAAAGGGGTTCTGTGCATTTTCTTACCTGACTGTTGAACTGGACTCCTCAACTTTCTGGCTGCTTACACATCAGGTGAGCACCTGGCTGGGACAGCGGAGGTGCAGGGCGAGCCGGCCATGTGGCTTCAGCGTGGCAGAAGGCAGGAGGAACCTCGCGAGCATCTGCACCGTCCTCGAGGAGATTTAAGTGAAGGGGCCTCTGAAGCGCTGTAATGGAAAGGTTACGGAGAAGGAAGGCGACTTGTGTGCCGGGTGAGCTCTCCATTCTTCACTCCTTTAGGAGCTGCTCCTGTTGTTTCAGAGTTCCAATGAGGATCAGCCAGCTGTTAATAGCTTCCTTCCTTCCTTCTCTCCTCGCTCCCTTCTTCCCTCCCTCTTTTCCCTTTTTCTCGTAAGTAGTAACAATAGTCAACACTGATTGTGCATTTACGGTGTGATGATACATGCCCTTCACCCTCTGCTCATTTCATGTGTAGGCGCCGTTATTAATGTCCCCAGTTTGCAGAGGAGCGAATCAAGGCTTTAAAATGGTATGTTAAATGACATCTGCAGAGACCCTGTTTCCAAATAAGGTCACATTCTGAGGTCCTGGGTGGACATGAATTTTGGGGGGACACTATTCGACCCACTGCAGTGCCCACGCTTTTAAATACTGGGGTACACAGTCTTACGTTAAAACTGTCCCCATGCAATGGTTCATTTTGATTATGTGTGCGTGTGTTTAGATGTATCCCCCTGGGGAGGAATTTCATGTAGAATGCCTAATGCATCTCCAAGCACGGGTTCTAGCCTAAGAGACTGAGATGTATTCCCTCCAACAGCACGAGGACAAGCCCGGCCCGTGTGGCTTTTTCTCCTTGGGTGTCACTGCTCCATCTATCAGGCTTGCTTGTGTCCAGAAGGCTGTTTTCATGCATTTTTGTGGCAGCTGGAGACTCCATTAAAGGCACGTTCAATCAGCGGCCTGACAGTGACAGAGCCCAGTGGCTCACCGATCCTCTCTCTTGAAATTTATAGAGATCATAAAAGACTCGTAAGAAGTCCTTCGGCCTCGGCATTTGGGTTGCAAAGTGTCTCCTTTAGAAGGCAATGTGCCACTGAAGACTGGTTACTCATTTGTTTTTTGTATTTCTGGGGTCTGGGTCTTAAGCCACTCATCCCTCCCAGGCCCTGGGCCTCGTGCTACATAGTCCGGGCTTGGGAACGAGCGAGCTTCACCAGAAAAGGCAGAAATAGTGCTTCTTCATCTCTTTCTTCTCCTTCTTGCTTTCCGAGGGACTGAGAACAGACCAATAAGGTCCTGACCTTGGCCGTGGTTTGGCATCATAGCAAACCTAAAGTTGTGCCATGTGGAAATAGCCCGAGTCTGGCCATTTGCGGTTGTGCAGCTTTTAGCAACGCCCGTCCGGAGCCGCATGTGGTGGACACCTGGGCTTGCCGGCCCTGCGTCCACGTCCCGGGAGAGCACCTTGGCTTTGCTTTGGGGGCTCTCCTGCTTCACTTAGTGTCTGCGTTGCTGACTCCCCAACCGCCGCCAGCCTCCCACCTCTGGGGTGGGCCTGACACCCTCGTCTGGACAAATCAGACTCCTTTCCAGGACTTCCGTTGGAACTATGAGCAAGCTCACTTTCCACGGGGATTGTGCTGGCCGGGGCCTGTTGCCCTCAGACTCTGTCTCCTGCTGCCTTCCTCTTCTGTTACCTTGTCATTTCCTGGGCATTCTTGCCAGCTGGTTCCAGCTGGGTTGGGCCAATGAAGGCGCTGGGGGAGGCTGAGGGTGAAAGCAGAGAGAAGCCAGGGTATTTCTCTCTCCTCCTCCCTGCCTTAGGCAGCATCTCCACTGGGCTGGCCCACACTGGCTCCAGCTTCTGTCAGTTGTCCTCGGTTCCTGGGCTCCAGTCGCACCATCTTACTTTCTTTGTCTCTCTGACATAGGGGAGGCAGTGCCTTTCTGCTGATGCCAATCTCTGGATTACTCAACATCCCCAGGTTTTCTTCTCAGCATCTCCATCACCTGTGTAACCAATTTCCTGCATTAAATTTCCTCCAAGGTAAAAACCTAAAGTGGTTTCTGTTTTCATGAGTGATACAAATGAAAAGTAATCTGGAATTGTGACAGCCCTCATGTGGAGAGAACAAAGCTAACAGGGAGGAAAGCAGGGCTGAGAGAGAGGAAAAAAGAGGAAGAGAGACCAAGTTCTGATCACATTTGAGCTCCTAGATACAGCTATGCCTGAAGCCCTTGAATTTTTCCTTCATGTTAGTCAATAAATCCCACCCTTTCTCTGCTTTTATTTTTTTAAGACAGTTTGAGTGGTGTTTGCATCACTGCAGAGTCTGTCATAGAAATACTGAATGTAGCTAGATGCCCATTTAGCATGGTTTTTTGTTTTATTTTGGTTTTGTTTTCAGTAGAAGGAGACTGAAAGTTTCTTCAGAGGCAGTAAATGTCCTTAGAGCAGATGTGTTTTGGGGGCAAGTCATCAAAGATTCTTTAGTTAGCCAAATGTGAGGCAAATTTTCACCTAGAGTTCTGGAAAGGAATTGAACAAAAGAATTATTTCACTATATTGAGCTACACTGTTTTTTTATAATTCTCATTTGTACAACTCTATGCATACATCATGGATGCATGTATATGTCAAAACTGGTCAAATTGCATACTTTATGTGAGGTCTGGTGTATGTCAATTATTCTTTAGTAAAGTTGAAAATGGAAAAGGCATGTAAAAACCCAGATAGTGGGAATACTACTCAGCAATAGAGAGGGATGAGCTACTGTCAGGCCGCACACCATCCCTGTGACCCTGCAGTCAGATCTCAGACCCTTGCGCTGAGTGAAGGAAACCAGATGCAAAAGCAGACATGTCATGTCATTCCACATCTACCAAACTCTAGGAAACACAAATCTAATCTATAATGACAGGAAACAGATCAGGGGTTGCCCAGGGACAAGGGCAGAGGGAATTACTTGGGATGAGACACAAGAGAACTATTCAGGGTAATGGAAATATCCCGCTTCCTAATTGTAGTCACGGTCACACAGGGTTATAACATTGGCCAAACTCATTGGAAAGTACAATTAGAATGGTGTATTTTACAATTTGCATATTACACCTCAATAAATTTGATATTGCAAAAAATCAATGTGTATGTTCAATATGATAGTTCCTCCCTCCACAAAAAGCTATTATTAAATTTGCAGTATGCATTCCCATCATTGGTGCATGAGATTGGAGCAATTAAGGTAATGTTAATAAAGCCACTGCAGCCCACAGGCTGAGTGTCGTGGTCAGTGGGAAGAAGGCCTGGCTGGGCCAGAGAATGGGGTGCCTCCAGGTGTTCTTTTCAGGGGGCTCTTAGCTGGCACTTCTACTCCAATTCAAAAGCCCATTGGCAGCCGGGCTCTGAGAGTGGCTTTAGGATCCATGAGCTTAAAGTGGAGCCATTCGAGTAGCTGGGCATGGATGGAGGTTGGGTGCAAATCCACCTTCCCATTAGGTAGATGGTGTGGGATCCTAAGGGTAAGGACAACTGGCTGAGACAACTGACCATGTCCGTGGGATTTTGTGGACCAGGCATCCCCACTGCTGAGTCTTGGAAATTCTTGGGAATCAAGTGGACAATAACAAAATCAGCTTTGTGCATGCCACAGGATGGATTTGGAGCCATTACCTAAACATTAAAAGAACACTAACCAATTTTGGTCTCTGTCCTGATGAAGAGAGTTATATCGGTTACAATGAAATTTTGGCTTGAGTCTTTGAGCATGGCATGACCCATGGCAGAAAATTCATGCAACCTTACAGACCCAAGGCACACAGCAGCACAGACAAGGTTGTGCTACAGTTACTGGTGTTGAGGGCTACAAGGGAGAGACTAGAGTATGAGTCATGGTGTCAAGGAGTATGAAATGATCCCCAGATTATGGCCAGAGGGGAGGCAGGAACAGAGGGCTCTTTTGAACTTTCTCTCTCTCCCTCCTTTTCTCCCCTTTCTCCTTTCTTCTGGTAGGTGATATATTGGTTTTCTATTCCTGTATACTGAGCTGTCCCCAAATTTAGCAGCTTAAAAACAACACACATGTATTATATCACAGTGTCTATGGGCTAGGAATATGGTCACAGGTTAGCTGGATCCTTCAGTTCCTCTCACACACTGCAATCAAAGCATCAGCCCAGGGTCTGTGGTCTCATCTGATGGCCCGACTGGGGTAGGATCCCTCTCCAAGTCACTCAGTGGATTTTGGTAAGACCCCTTTTGTGTTATTGGACTGAGAGCCTCAGTTGCTGACTGGCTATTGGCCAGAGGCTGCCCTTGGATCCTTGGGGGCCCTCTCCATCAGGGCAAGCAGGCAAGAAAAGCCAGAGAGAGAGAGAGAGAGAGAGAGAGAGAGAACCAGACAGAAGACACAGCTTTTTGCAATCTGATCTCAGAATGACATCCCACCTCATTTGCTGCATTCCGTTTGGCGGAAGCAAGCCCCTAGGCCCACACTCAATGGGTGAGGATTACCCAAGGACATGAATACCAGGAGGTGGGGTCATTAAGGACCACTGTAGAAAGCTGCCTATCATAGGCAACAAACATTTGTTAACCCCTATGGGTTCTTGATCCGATGCTAAGACTCATCATTTAAAGATGAATGAGAGGGAGTTTCTGGCCTCAGAGGTATTCCAGTCTAGATGAGCTAGCTGATCAAGACATAAGGTGGTAGTTTTACTGATGAAAGCATGCATCGGAACACAGCAGAGAGAACTCTGATGTTGGAGCCTGATTATAGCCCTGTTACAGTGGGGCATTGGGCAAGTGATCTATTGCTGAAGAAGCTACAGGTACTGCTGATAATGCCATGGTTTATTGCCTAGATTCAAAGTGGAAGGCAATGCTAAATTTCAGGTAAATGTTTATGAAAAGAAAGATACAATTTTTTTTATTTTTTTTTTATTTCAGCATATTATGGGGGTACAGATGTTTAGGTTACGTATGTTGCCCTTGCCCC
>RJWJ010020206.1:0-11954 GCA_004363605.1 Indri indri | reverse complement strand
ATTCTTGGGATACTTCACTTAGTAGAATGCATTCCAGCTCTATCCAGGAGTATACAAGAGGTGCTATATCACCATTGTTTCAAGGCTGAATAGTACTCCATGGTATACATATACCACATTTTATTAATCCACTCATGTATTGATGGACACTTGGGTTGTTTCCACATCTTTGCAATTGTGAATTATGCTGCTATAAACATTCGGGTGCAGGTGTCTTTCTTATAGAGTATCATTTGTTCTTTTGGGTAGATGCCCAGTAATGGGAATGCTGGATCGAATGGTAGGAAGACATAATTTTTATTCCCATCCAAGTGACTAGTCCTTCTGAATTCTGCCCATGGACGATGGACACCAGGTCAGGTGAAGACCCTGTTATAAGCACCAGCCACAGCAGTAAGACCTGCACCCCACTCTCCACAGACACACAGGTAGTGTTTCTCACGGGACCACTAGCTGGGCTGTCCCCAAAGAGCTTTACAGAGAAGGGAAGAGCAGGCCAGAGAGTCAGACAGGTGTGGATTGACTCTTGGTTCAGCTATTTTGTGGCTATTTGATCTTGCTCAAGTCACTTTGGCCCTATGCACTGCAATTTCTTCACAGCCGCTGAATGCAGATACATTAATAGAAACATATAGAGTTTTTGTAAGGAATAGAGTACAATCTGCCAAGGGCCTAGTATGTAGAAAATGGGAGGTATAATTTTTTTTTATTATTACTCATCATCTGAATTCTATGTACTCAACTTTTAAGAATCATATCAATTCATTTTTCCTCTGTGAAAGCAACCCAGGCCATTCCAACTCTCATCTCAACTCCCTCTTTTGAATTCCTTTTTGTAAATCTAGATTGGCACTTGGATGCCAACTTGCAAGTGTAATTATATGTCCCATACATTTGCCACATTCTATCTGCTAGAAGCAAGTCTGTAGGTCCACACTCCAGGGGCATAAATGAAATAGTTGCCACCATGTTTTGGGAGATTAAAAATATTCAGAGAACATACCTGGAGTTTTACGTACCTCAGTCCATTTAAATTTGCACTGGTATCTCTCTATTAATCCTCAGAGTAACATCATGAAGCAGATAGTAACATTGTCTCATTTTGCAGATGAGGAAACTGAGGCTCAGATGAAGTAATCTGCCCAAGTTTACAAAGCTAGTTGGTGGCAAAGCCAGGAACCTAACGCAGGGCAGTCTGACCGCAGAGTCCTTAAGAACAGGGACCATGACTTATTTCTCATTAATTTCTGTTTTGTTGTTGTTGTTGTTATCCCATCAGCATAACACACAGTTCCTGGTATATAGTGGATCAACAGTTTATGCCTGGTTGCTGGGGAACAAATGGGGAAGGAGAATGGGGGCAGTACAGCATGGTAGGGAAAGTTCTAGAACCAGAAGAGACCTATGAGTTTGTCCTAGGGTGTGTTCCTTTGCCTCTTTGGAAAAAGGTTTCTTCTAACAACAAGAGGTTGCCCAGCTCCTACATGTTGTGTGACTTTGGACAGACCCAAGGTAAACCTCTGTGTCCCAGCGTGTAGAATGGGCAGAACATCCTCCTACCTTCCAGCGTGCGGGAGAATACGATGAGAGCATGCCCGTCTGTGATGTAGCACTGCCTCGCCTGGCCGGCACACAGTAGGGGCATAAAGTAAGCTGTTGCTGTGGCTGCTGGACCAGGTTGTGAGGATTATGATAATTATTGTGATGGTGGCGGTGATGCTCTCCTGACGGTTTGGGAGAGAGCCACAGCGGGGGACGTCATGAGGAAAGATTAGCGCACTTGGCAAAAGGCAGGGAAGAGGAGAGGTGAGGCTCTGTTGCCTGGCTGCTCCGGGCCGACAACACAGCCCCCAGGGCCTCTTCAAACCAGTGGGTCGCCGTCTCCACAGCTCAGATTACTTTTCCTTAAAACCGCAAAAGTAGGCTGGAAAATAAGAGTTTCAGTCAATTAGTTTTTTGTTATGTCTACATGATATTTGGCAGCCAGTTCGACTTTTTTTTGTTTTTTCACGGATTTGACCACATAAAATAGTTTAGGGAGGGGCATCTTGAAGGCATGAGCCACGAGGACAGCAGAGTGTACTCGGAGAGGGAAAGACTTTGGCTTTAGGACAGTTTGCCTGCGGGTCCTGCTCTGATTATGTACCAGTTGGGGGACTGAGGGTGGTTACTTACCAAGATTGAACCTCGGTTTTCTCATCTGGAAAAGAGGGAAGATGGTTCTCACTTCCTTGGCTTGTTGTGAGATTGGGCATACAGTTGGGACATAATAATAAACTTTCAATAAATGGGAGCTATTACTATTGTAGTTAACCACAGTAATGAATGGTATAGTTTTGTCTTGTGCATATTTTGCCTATTCTGGAAACAATTAAACAAATTCACCTCTTAGATTGCCAACAAGTACATAAGCACAGTCCAACAAAAGGAACAGGAGACACTTTCATGATGTAGCGTATTCTGTTGTAAAAGATATATTTTGGCCCTTCATCTGACCAACCTTGTTATTAAAATTATAAGGTTGGTGATGCAAACCACATGATTAATCTCTTCCTATGAAAGGGTTCAAATAATATAATCCATGCGTGAAGATGTTTGAAATGGTATCATTTTATCATCCAAATTAGCTCTGCATGAGTTCCTTACAGAAACCCAAAGGAAAAAAAAATCTCCCTTTATTCATGCCAGAGAAACCAGCAAAAAACATTAAAAATGTCTCTAAATGTCCAACAAAGCTCCATTATGAATGGAAAACTGTATGGGCAATAAATAAACGTTATCCAAATCTCATAAAAACCATAAAGGTAACTGGCAGAAATACTGAACTGGCCATTCACTCATAAATAAATATATGGCCGTCTTAAACATCCTGGCACATCCTGTTTAGCTGATTCATGGCCGTTCACCAAAGACAAGGATTCCTGCCTTGGAAGATTTAACACCCTGCACTCTATGTCATTGTCTTGTTAACAGTTCTGGAGGTGGGATGAGCTCTGGTTAACTGGTCTTGCTGACACCAGTGTTTAGTTAGAGTTTTGGCTAACGATGCCTGGAACTATGTGAAAATGACCCCCTACCCCATCACGGTTTGCTCATTCTCCCGAGGAAACCTCCTTGCCATGGGGAAGAAAATGCCCAGCAAAGCAATATGTAGAAAGCACAGACATCGTGGTTTGGGAATAGCCCTTCGCACCTGGATTCCATGGCTAATTGCATTGTTACATCCAGATTTTGTTAGTACTCATGCAATGGGTTCTGGTAAGCACTTGGAAGCTCAACAAGCCATCTTGGCTTATTCCTTGCTGTGTCTCTCTGGCTGCCTATTCACCCTCTGGGGCTAGGCCACTCCAGAGGGCAAATATCTATGATTTGGTAAATAGGTTTGCACTTGTACAACATCTCTGATCAATTGGTAGTGTCTGCCTGGAGTGTTATGTGGGAAAGGCTTCTGCTGCCTTGTCTGGACTCAGTGGGGAAGAGTGCTGTGATTGATTAATGATGTCTGCCCCAGGTATAGGACTGGAGAGTAGTGAGATGCATGCCATCTATTTGCAATCCTGGGCTAACAGGTGGTCTGACAATATTTCAGGTGTGACAGGAGAGTATGGGATGGTCTGCCAGCCAGCCTCCAACTTCTTCCTGTTCCATAGTACAGGGCAGAGATCGGCATAGGAGGTTGGGGGATTTGGGGTTAAATAAGAGCCCATTAGGTGTCAGTTGGAGGTGCTATTCCCTATTCTCCACTGAGGTTCCGTGCAGCTTCACAGGTCCATAGCAGATCTTGCTCTAAAATCTCAAGCTTGTTTCCTAGCTTGTTTCCACTGCAAATTTCATACCAATAGCCAGTGAAGAGCAGTAAGATAGTGAGGTCAATTTTAAGAATTTAGACTGAATTTAGTGACTTTGAAGATCCCAAAGGGTATGGGAGGGAGAGATACAGAGATGCCAGGAATTTTACCCATTATTTCATTTACCCCTTTTTAAGAACTCTATGAGTTGAATTTCAACAATCCCCATATTCCAGGTATAGAAACGGGAGCTCAGAGAGGTTGAGTTACATCCCTAGGCCACATAGCCAGTAGTACGTGCTGGAGCTGGGAGTCAAATTTAAGTCTACCTATGTCTCTAGGGGATGGTGGCCAAGGACATCCACAGCCCTGAGGCTGAAGAAGTAAGCAGTAGATGCTGATTTCTTCCCTTCCCAAAGCTCTTCATTTTCCCCCAGTCTGTCCCTGACCAGGAGCCTGGCTTATCCTGCCTCTCTGGGACAGAAGCATCTGTCTTCTTTGCTGCATTCTGGACAGAGTGATTTCTTAGGGTACGGTACCAAGGCCATGTTATGCAAAAGGCACCATTTTAGAACTCTAATAAATAGCTATTCAAGCCAGTCAGCCAAATGAGGAAAGAATCACTCTAAGAATGCCTGCTCCCTGCTGAGCTGATCTGAGTGTGACTGACTATCTTGCTTCGTGGAACCCAGGCTGAGCAGAGGAAGGAGTTGCCGAGAAAGTTGGGGATTCTCCTTCTGAAGAGGCCTCGGGGATTAAATTAGTCACTTCTGAGGTCTCCTGTCAGACGAGTGATAGAATTTCATCTACTTGTCACTGCAGCCAGCAGAACATGATGTGCTCGATATCTCCTTGCTGTTCCCCTGTAGACAGAGAGAGAGAATAAAAGATTCATGCTTTATACCCTTAGGAGGCTGGGAAGGACAGGGCAGCCCTCTCAGCCACTCTATCCTTTCTTCTGGAAGTTGTGACATACGGTCTAACCATTGTCAGTAAACTCTGCCACAAAGGCAGCATGACACCTCGGCTTGCTCTTCTTGGAGAAAGCCCCCACCCTGTGCCTTCGTGTTCCTTAAGAAAGGCTCACCGCTAGAACAAACAACCCCTAATCTCAGGGGCTTAATGTGATCAAGGCTTATTTCTCACTCAGGCCACAGCCCAATGCTGGTCAGCATGGGGACGATGGGAAGTGGGAGTCTGCTCCACTCTGTCCTTCAGGGGCCCTGGCTCCTTCTACCTGGTGGTTCTAGCATCCCACAAGGCCACAGAGTCCTCCCCTGGACTGTCTTCCAGATGAGAGAAGAAAGAGTGAGGAATCACAAGGGAGGTTTGCCAGGGGCCAGGCCTGGAAAGGGTGTCTGTCACTGGTGCCCATCCGCATTCCACTGGCCACATCTCAGTCACATGGTCGTATCTAACTGCAGGGGATACTGGGACATGTGTAGCTCTGTTCCTAGCAAGAAAAGGAGATGGAATTTGGTGAACTCATAGCATCATTCTGTCTCAACCTCCGCCAAAAATGGCCAAATCCCTATGTCAAAGCAAACAAATCAACAGCAATAATAATAAAAACAAAATAAATAGCACCAGCCCAGAAATACTTGCTTATTTATTCCTGAATATGATAATTTTCCAACTCTAGGTTATAGGTCATTGCTTCTTGAAACAAGTCCACTGTCTCCTGAAGGGATGTGGTGGGGTGTCAAAGGTTACATGGAAGCACTGGGGCAATAGGACATCATGTAGGTGCATTGGTTTTACCTGCAGTTTCAGGGAATTAAAAATATTGAACTTCGGCTAGACTCCACTTTGAATGGAAAAAATGACTAAGAATTTGTAGGCCCCTCATTTAATTTTCACAGCACCCCATGAGGTAGACATCATTTTATTCTTATTTTACAGTGAATAAACTTTATTTACTTGGTTACTGATTCATAGAACCTCATAATCCATATATTATACAAATAGAGTTAGTACTTTCAAAGGCTTACTCTAAATGACTACAGAAGAACCTATGTATAAAAAGTTCCTTATCCTGCTAAGTAACTTAGAACTTAAAATGATGATACGAATATTTATGATAGCTAACTTTTAGAAAACTTACTATCTACCCTTTACCTTCAAGCCTCATAGACATCCTGTATATTTGTGTGATAGGCTGCATTATTGCTCAAAACACTGGCCCCTCCTGCACATGAGAGGATTATACTTTCCGCCCTATGGCTTCAGTCTTGGCAGCGTGGCAAGTTTGAGATATGAAACATGGGCAGAGGTAACGTGTGCCAGTTCCAAGCAGAATCTTTACGAAGAATCATGTGATTGGGATTTCTTTTCCTCTGCTACAACACTGGCAGTATCCCAAATCCAGGCTGCTGTGTCAGCCTGCGTCACGGAATGAAGATCCCGTGGAACCGAGCCAACCCACAACAGACATGGGACTCAAACAAGCAACAAACTTTTGTTGTTGTCAGCCACTGAGATTTTGGGGTTGTTTGTGACTGCAGCATAACTTAGCCTAAGCTGACAGGTACTAGTAGTTTTCCCATTTTATAGATGTTGAAACAAGTATAGAACAGTTAAATAACTTGCCACAGTCTAGCACTTAACCCTAGGCTCTTTGATTCCAGAGCCCTTGATCTTAATTTCCAATGTTCTGTATAACTGATGAAAATGAAGACTTAGGCAAGAGTGGACACATGCTTGAGTTGTGTATTTGGCTACCCAATGCACAAATTTTCTCATCTTTATATCAATGACAACAGCTTATCTGCCAAAGGCACCCCTGACTTTCAAGACAGAGCTACTGAGATGTCGCATGGCATGGGGATGCAGCTGAGTGGCTTATTTTATCACAAGAGGGGCAAAACTATATAAACATTTTTTGAGCATCCTACGGTATTTCATAATATTTATGAGGTTGACATCGCTTGGGATGATTTAGCCTTTCCTGGCCTGACATATTTCTCTGCTATTTTGTCTCTAAGTAACAAGTTAAGGAGAAAGTAAAATAGAGGCATGGCTGCTCCGCGAATTACGAGGTGTATCTGGAGACACCCTCTTTCTCAGAGTTGTGCAAAGAATTGCACACATCTTAGCCTCTACCTTTACTGGGCAACAGCAGAATAAAAAAAAGAGAGAGCGTCACAGTGATTAGGATGCAAGGACTTCATCTGGGATTGGAATATGCTGGCTAATCACTTACGTGTTGGGTTTCTGGAGGCCACAGCATTCTGGGCTCTTCCTTATCTTGGAATATTTCCCTTTGCTTCCTACTAATATGTAGCATAAATTAAGAATGATTTTTGCTGTAAGCAACATAAAACTCAACTAAAAGAAGCTTTATGACAAGGAACATCTACTAGCTGGCATAGCCAAAAGCCTGGAAGTAGGGCAGTTCTAGAGTTGGTTAATTTAGTGGCTCAGTGACATCATTAAAGACCCAGGTTCTTGCCGGCTTTTTGCTCCGTTGTCCTCAGAACACTGACTTGTCTTCTTAGGCTGGTTCTCCTCATTGTCCCAAGATGGCTGCTCTACTTCCACGTGTGGAAAGCAATGTCTGCTGGTGAAAAAGGGAGCTTGCTCTTCATATGCTGTTGCACCCTCATTCCTTGAGATGGAAATTTGTGTGCAAGGAGGTAGATTGGAGAATGTTCTCTGGAACAGCAATTGTTGGGGAGTGAGGGAGGTGGGGTTAGCCAGAAGGGGGAGTTGACCTGTGATATCGTTGTAGCAGAGGCCTCAGCTGGCCCCACAGGGCACTCCGGAGCATGCATGGAGCTTCAGAGTTTCCCTAACTGAGGCCAGACCTTCACACTCCTGCGTTGGCCAGTCATTCGATGTGGGCTGATGCAGGAAGAAGCGATAACCTTGGGCAAGACACTCCTGGCAGGTGGGGGACTAAGGGCCTCTGTCCTGAAGGGAGATGGGTGGTACACCTGGAACCCACTACTCATGTCTCTTTTTAGGAGAGAGGAGGTGTTTCCCATATGTCCCTTTGTGTCCCCTTCCCCCAGGCCAACATTACATATCACATCCGTTTCGAAACCACGTATTGGAAAAGGCAACAGGGTTGCCTTTGTGGATTTGGGCTGAAAAAGATTCACACTCTGGGAATAGCCTGGGCTTTTCCTCAAAAATGAAGCTGCTCTGAAGAAGGTGAAAAAAATCAGGGGACACTAGAGAGGAAGACAGAGGGTGGGATGGGCCCTCAGTGGCGATGGGGTCTGGTCCACGCAGGAACTATGCCATCCTGAGTATTTGTCTGAACTATGGATGCTGAGCACACAGAGGGAATCCCAGATAAAAGGTGTTTAGAAATGTCTACATGTTTCAGTGCTTACGGGCAGAGTACACAAGGAGAAGATGAAGGGCTACCTCCTGCAGTGAGCACCAAGCTGGAGTGGCAGTAGCTACAGGGAAGGGAAGGCTTTCCTCTTCTACAGAAGCTGTATTCAAAGTGGTTCTCACGGAGGTTGGCTGGTGGCTCCATCGTCCTGGCTCCCATGGGGGCCAGTAAGATCTCTTTGTGTGCAGACAAGTTTTGCTCCTGCTACGGTCCCCTACATCTTGGTTTGAGACCCCCTAGCACAGACATGGAGACAAGGATTCGAGTAAAAGTAGTGCATATGGGAGATGAAGGTAGGGAAGTGGGATACAACACCGAAGGGGGATGGCTGTAGGGTTGCCAGATAAAATACAGGACACCAGTTAAATCGGAATTTCAGATAATGAATAGTTTTTTTAATATAAGCATGTCCTACGCAATATTTTTCAGATAAATAAAAGGTAATCTTTTAGTATCGCTCCAAATGTTGCCTGGAGCATACTTATACTAGAAAGATATCAGTTTTATCTGAAATTCAAATTTAACTGGGGGTCTTTCAATTTTTATTTGTTAAATCTGACAACCCAGGATGACAGCCAACAATGGGTGTGTGATTGAGTCGGCTGCTACTAGGGGTGACTAGAGTTTTATCCCACGGGGGGCTCTGGGCACCAGTGTAGAGCACATGCCCAGAAGGTGCAGGAGGCGAGGGAGCTGGGGTATTCGTGCACCCACTCTGCCAGTCTTTGGTTGAAAGCTGGGTGGGGATCACATATTTGTTCTGTAATAGTGAGCTCTTGCTTTTCTGATTTTTCCCTGAGCACAGACAGAGCTGCCTTCCTTGTGTGGCTTTCAAGAAAGCCCTCATGCAAAAAGATGGACATTCTAATAGTTGGAAGTCCAGCGACATCCTCTGAAGTGGTAAGGCCCAAGAAATATGAGGCCTCAGTTACAGAACAGATGTCCCAGTACTAGAACCTGGCAGAAGCACAGTCTTTGGAGTCAATAGATCTGGGTCGGAATCTTGGTTCTACCACTGAATATGTGACCTTGGGCACATTACTTAACTTCCTGGCCCCTTTCCCTTATCAGTAAAATGGGGCTAATGATACCTACTCCATAGGGTTATTGTGAGGATTAAAAGAAAAAAGTATATGCAATGCCTGGCACCTAGGAAGTACACAAAAAACATCTGATCATCATGTTAACACATTTAGGTTTTAAGATCAGACAGGCCTGAATTCAGAATCATAACTCTACCATCTACCAGCTGGTGGCCTTGGACAAGCCGCATGACCTCTCTGTCTCAGTTTTCTTATCTGTAAAAGGCAGATGATGCCCACCTCCTAGAACTATTGTGAGATTGGAAAGGTGTGAAATATGTTAAGTGCTCAGTGCCTGGCACAGAGCAGACAATTGGATCCATGTGTACTTGTACTGTTATTCCTTACAGAAGCATGAGGAAGAGATGACTTCGTCACTAAGTGGTCCATGCCTAACCCGGGATACAACTCTGCTTCAGCCTATTCAAGTACTTGATAGAATTCATAGATTGGATGAGTTATGCATGGGGTAGGGTTAGGATCTTGGAGGAGAGGGGACTCAGGTAGTCATGAGGTGTTGCCATCCTTCTGGGCACACATCCTCACCCCCTTGAGTTAGGCATGGTCACGTGACTTGCTTTGGCCAATAAAATATGAGAGGTGGATGGTCCTTCCAGGTGGAAGCTTAGGAACCAGTGCATGCTTGGTCTGGGCACTGCATGTGCAATTGTGCAATGCCTGCTGTGTACTTTCCTCTCCAGGATGACCAGTGAAGGTTGTAATGGTGGAAGCTGGGACCCTGTGTGCCTGACTGGGGCTGACATGGCACAGGACCCTTAGTTAACTCATGATAGACATGCAGTGTGCATGAGAAATAATCTCTGCTATTTTGGGGATTATGTTTCCACAGTATGACTGTCCAGGGGTCAGCAAAGTAATGCTGGCTGAATGATTGGGGCACAGTGATGCCCATTCATTTACATATTGTGTATGGCTGCTTTCACAATACAAAGGCAGAGTTGAGTGGGTGCAGTTGTACAGTTGCAACAGAGCTCATCTGGCCCTCAAAGCCTAAAATAATTACTATCTGGCCCTCTACAGTTTACTGACCCCTACACTAGGCTGTCCTGGCCAACACGCAGGGGTTATCCATCTTCTGCTCTGTCTCAGCCTGGGGTTTGTGTGGGGCCTGAGACTCTGCATTTCTAACAGGCTCCCAGGGGATATCAGTGCTGCTGGTCCTTGGGCCACCCTTTGAGTAGTGAGGCTCAAGGGCAAGGTCTCTCAACCCCAGCACTCCTGATATTTTAGGCCAGATAATTCTGTGTTGCGGGGGGCTGTGCTGCTCCTTGGTGGGTGTTCAGCAGCATCCACCCACTGGATGCCAATAGTTCCCCCTAAGCTGTGACAACCAAAAGTGTTTGCAGACATTGCCAAGTGCAAACTGTCCCTGGATGGGAAGCACTGTTCTAGGGAGTCTCCAGCAAGCTCACAATCCTCTGGGATCTTGATACCGAGCTCTTGGGCAACAGGGTTGCTGTTCCTCCTGCCTGTCTGCTCCCAAGAATGATGGAAACAGTACAAAAGGGGAGAAGTGCTGAGTCAGGCAGGAACGGCCAAGGTCAAGAAAAAGGCAGAGGATGCCAGGAAGGAAAACAATGAAGTAAGTTATACTTTTCTGCTCTGCTTCGAGTAATGTGTACTTTTTAAATGTTTCATGAAGAACTTGGATAAGATAAGGGGATAAATTTGACTGATTAGGAAGTTTAGAGCTGGAAAAACAAGTCTAATTTGTGGGCTTATTCACTGATGGCTAAGAGCCTTCCCAGGTGTGTCTGCAGCCAGACTTTTGAGGTTTGGCCATTCCAGCCCTTCTGCCTGGCTCTTCCCACCACACAGCGCTGCCCGTCTGGAAGCAGGGGCTGATGTTTGTCTTCACTGGATCCTCATTTCAGGGAGAGAAAGGGGAACGTGATCACATCCCGCCTTGCTGCGTCATCATCCCAGGGAAGTGCTGACTTCCATCTGCCGCATGAACGAGCCTCAGACTAGATGAGTCAGAGTGGCGGCTGCCGCGCAGAGTGAGGGTTTAAAATCTGGGGAAAAGAATATTTAACACATCTCAGGTTTCACCATTTGCATCTGACCACAAGAAGAAAACCCCGACAATCTGTTTTGTTTAGTTTTTTTTGTAGGCCCTTTGACATGTAACACAGTTTATGACTCTATTTATTTTTCTGGTTTGTCTAAAATTACCAAAGCCGTGTATGGTTGTTATTTTGAAATTTTGAACAGTACAGAAATGGGTAAAGTTAAGGGCGAAGCTCCCTCACTCCCCCCAAGTCCCACTCTCCAGAATGAACCATTATGCACAGTTTGGGAGTGATCCCTCTGGATCTTTCTATGTATTTAAAACACATGTATAGCGTTTACATGCGAGATCATACTACCAATGTGTGGGACCATTCTGATTTATTCTTTTACTATCGGGACAAGGGTGCAAAATTTAAGGAAGTACCCACTCTCAGGTTCACACTAGTGCAGGGTCACCATTTGCCAAACCCCTGACAGTTGAGAGCCTCCTTAAATTTGTGTCCTAGGTGGCTCATTCTTAAGGAAGCACCAATTTTCAATAAGTTCTAATCTCCTCCCTGTTCGATGTGTCTTCAATATCTATGTCAGTTCAAATGGCCCTAGTTCAATTTTTTCATAATACAGTTTCAATTTCAAAGGTACCTATTTCCTTGCTTTCATTTCTATCTACCCAGTGTGTGATATGAACAAACTATCTGGGCAAAG
>RJWJ010020205.1:0-29195 GCA_004363605.1 Indri indri | reverse complement strand
TCCTGACACAGGGTGCCACCCTGCCCTTCAGAAGGACTGGTCCCAGGAACAGTCCCAACAGCTTCCACAAGCACACGCAGGCCATCGAAGTCTCTCTGGCACTGGTCACTACTGTACTCCACTTTCTTTTTCTTTTCTTTTTTTTTTTTTTTTTTTGAGACAGAGTCTCACTCTGTTGCCCAGGTTAGAGTGCCGTGGCGTCAGGCTAGCTCACAGCAACCTCAAACTCCTGGGCTCAAGCGATCCTCCTGCCTCAGCCTCCCAAGTAGCTGGGACTACAGGCATGTGCCACCATGCCTGGCTAATTTTTTCTACATATTTTTAGTTGTCCGATTAATTTCTTTCTAATTTTAGTAGAGGCAGGGTCTCGCTCTTGCTCAGGCTGGTCTTGAACTCCTGAGCTCAAACAATCCGCCCGCCTCGGCCTCCCAGAGTGCCAGGATTACAGGCGTGAGCCACCGCTTCTGGCCTTGTACTCCCCTTTCTATAACAAAAGGAGCACCCACATTTGCACTCACCACTCTTGGGCGGAATATGAAGGGTCTCAGATGTGGACAGGATGGCAGGCTTCAGAATTTCCTGTTACTTTTGTCTTTATTGCTTGCAGTTTGGTCATGTCCTTCTTATAAGCGTCATCTCTAAGTTGGGGATGGGAGAAAATCCAAACGGGACGGAAGAAGCAAGTGAGAACACAAGGAGGATGAAGAGAGCGAAGTGTGTGCTCAGGGGCATTCACGTCTGCATTAAACTCCAGGCAGAATCAAGATCTTAACATAAATGATGAAATCATAACAGGGTTGGAGGAAAACATGGGTGAATTATGTCGTAACCTGGGAATGGACAAAGACTTTTGGGCATGACATTAACCTAGAAGATACAAAAGAAAATGACAAATGTGAGAACATGAAAAACTTTAAATTGCAATATGGCAAATAAAAAAAAAAAGCTATAAACAATGGCCAAAGATAATTAACATAGGCAGAAAAACTGGTCTAATTCATGTTATAAACAAAAGTCTAATTTCAATAAAATAGAAATAATTTTCATAAATTAATAAGATGAACAAACACAAAAGTGGATGAAGGATATGAGCAAGCTGATCGTAGAAAAAGAAGTACGAATGGCCATAAAACATAGAAAAAGATGGGCAACCTTACTCATCATTAAATTAATGCAAATTGAAACAATGAGATTCCATTTTCACCTATCAGATCGTCAAGATTAAAAAGAGTGCTAGAGTGTTGACAAGGGCGTAGGCTCACTGGAACATTCATACATTCTTAGTGCTGCACAAGTTTAGAGGGTAATTTGTTCACCTACACTGCGGGATACTATAAAGCTGTTAAAAAGAATGAAACAGGCCAGGCGCGGTAACTTGTGCCTATAATCCCAGCACACTTTGGGTGGCTGAGGCAGGAGGATGGCTTGAGGCCAGGAGTTTCGGGTTGAGAGCAGCCTGAGGAACAGAGAGAGACCTGGTCTCTAAAGAAAAAACACCCACCTCCAAAAACGGAATGAGATATATGAAAAGATGTCTAAGATCTGTTGTTAAGTAAAAAAAGCAAGCTGCAGAATAGTGTGTAAAACATGAATTCATTTGTTAGAAATAAAAACAATATATATTAATATATATAAATGTGTCTGGAGATACATAAAAACTATCTGGAGAGACACACAAGAAACTGTTAGCTGTTAACCGTCAAGGTTACCCGTAGGACCAAATCCAAACTCCCTGGCTACCTCCCCCACCATGACCTCTCGCCATGCCCCCTAGTGCTCCCTGTGCTCCACGCTTCCGTGATTTTACTCCCCCGATTCCTCATCCACCATTCCCTTGTCCCCCGAGCTCTGCCTGGAAACTCCTCCTCATTCTTCAAGACACACCCAGGCACTTTCCCGTCTGGGCCAGTTCTCCAGATTCTCCATAAGAAAATACTCACTCTCTCCCTTGTGCCACATTGCATATCCCTCTATCTTAGTTCTTACACTTTCCTATTAAACTTTATATTCGTGTCTGTCAGCTTTATTGGACTTGGAGCTCCTTGAGGGCTCGATATCTAATATCTCAGCGTAGTTAATGCTCATGGAATGAAGAAATGAACGCACCAGTTGGCATGTCTCACCCTACCAGTTTGTCCTTACTGAGCAAGCTCTCTCTCCTCCTTGTCTTTTCATCATGGCTCCCTAAAAGTAACACCTGATAAGTGACCATGGGCACTGTCCCTGTGGAGGAAAGCTGGCTTGGTAAGCGTGTATGGTACATGCACACATGAGCACATAAACATACAGACACTCTTGTGTTTCACAGGGTGATTCCATCCTGTGCGCATGAAGCCCTCCCCAACACCCAGGGCCAAGAGCAGACCTTGGTCTAAGCAGACTCACTCTTAGGTGCTGTGCCACTTGGACCCACTTTTAGTCCAGTGGAGCACACCCGTTCAGCACTGTCGGTGAGAATACAGGTACGTCTTTGCCGTTGTCAGGCAGGAGGAGCACAGGTGATAACGCCGAGAGCAGGTGGACACCCTCCCCGTGAAATTCCGAGTCCTCTCGTGCATCCAGGGAGGACCATGGAAGGCCACACCCTCACTACACATGCCTCAACCCTCCAATTTTACAACAGGACCTTTCAAGAAATACCCTAGGAAAATGTTTTATTTGCTTTACAACGGATTTTGAGTTCACTCTCTATGATGTCACGTGCTGCATGCATTGGGGTTTTCTAGTCTTAAGCAACAGAAATTGAATGTGGCTGATGTGAGCCCAAAAGGAATCCATTCAAAGGCTACGGTGCAGCCTGCAGGACTGAGGGGAAAGTGGAACCGTTAGGACTTGGCGGACACTGTGGGACTAGTTCTGGGGGTCCACACAGCAGGAACCAGCAGTATCCTTTTTGAGGCCCATGTCAGACACTCTTGTGCCTTGCTCACACCCTCTCAGGCTCGTCTCTACCCCCCACTGTGGTCTTTCCTGCAGGAGTTTTGACCCAACGTGCACGGACAGTTCTTCATCTCAAGACAGGGTGTGCCATGGCCTCTCACCTCCTGCTCTAAGCTTCTCTGGCGCAGCCACCTGAGGTGTCCATGGGAGGTTGCTGGGCACTCATACATGGGTGTCCCGGAGAAATGGGGGTGCAAATCCTTACCCAGTGGGGACAGGAGCCAATGGACACACACCTCTGCCTTTCACCTCCCCCTGAAGACTGTTCTGAGACTCATGCTCTACTCCTCGGAAAGTTCTAAGGGGCTGGAGCACGCAGCCTGATAACTCTTGTGTTAGAGTTCTCTTCCCTGTTTCTCTATCCTTGTTTCTCTCTCCTGCTCCCTGGAATCACTTCCCAAATGCACTTCCCACACCCAAGTCCTAGCTCAGGCTCTGCGTGCAGGGTAGCCCAGATTAAGACGAAACCCTGTCTTGGGGATGAATTGACAACCTGTGAGACAGGGCGAGGTTCAGATGCCAACGGAAAGCATTTAATTGGCTAGGCTCAGATGAGAGTCCACCCTTTGGCCAGCCTGGTTGCAGTGCCCCCACGACTCTGTCCAGTGGTGGAAGGATAGTTCCCCAAAGCAAATCAAGATGGCACCTCATATGCACCACATCTGAACTAGACTCTGTTCCCACACGAAGCTGCTCTGGCATTCCTTGCCTGGCACATGGCACACTGTCCTCCCGACGCCCAGAGCTGATGAGGGAATCTCATCTCCTGTCTTCGCTACCACAGCCAGTTATCTCCAGCTTAGCAATGCAGCCACCTTCCAATTCCTCGACTCTCTCCTGCCCTCCATCTCTCCCGCGCACATCCGCCTGCTGTCTCCCTGCACTTGCTCGTTTCTGTCTCTCTCTCAAACTATTCCTAGCCACCAGAGTGATTTGCCTAAGAGACAGATTTGAACAAATCGCTTCACTGCTTACAACTTTGACCAAGTCCTATGGCCCTCAAGGTACAGTCCAGGCACCTGAAATGGCATAATCTTGTCATGACCTGGCCCTACTGGCCTCTCCATTGTCAGCTCTCTGCTCTGCCCTCCCCGCCTCCAGCTTCTCCTGCAGCCATGCTGAATCGTAGGCCATTCTCTTTATCTACTCCTGGTGCCTAGAATGCTCTTCTGCAATAGTCAGTGTGCTTTCAGTGGCAAGTAACAGACTGGACTCAAACTGGTTTAAACAATCAGCAAATGCCATCTCCCCAAAGATGGCCCCCAGGCCCTCTGCAGTCAGCTTGACAGTGTTGAGGAGGCAGCCCTTTCTGTCTGTTCTCTGCTGCCCCTGGGGTCAGATTCACTCTAAAGCTGAATCCTCTCTGGGTTGGAAGAAAATGGCAGCAAATTCAAACTTCGCACCCAGACATGACAACATTCACAGGAAGAAAAATAGACCATGTCTGGTGTCTCTTTTTTTTTTTTTTTTTTTGAGACAGAGTCTCACTCTCTTGCCTGGGGCGAGTGCCGTGGCGTCAGCCTAGCTCACAGCAACCTCAAACTCCTGGGCTCGAGCAATCCTACTGTCTCAGCCTCCCTAGTAGCTGGGACTACAGGCATGCGCCACCATGCCCGGCTAATTTTTTTCTATATATATTTTTAGTTGTCCAGTTAATTTTCTTTCTATTTTTGGTAGAGACGGGGTCTCGCTCTTGCTCAGGCTGGTCTCGAGCTCCTGAGCTCAGAACGATCCGCCTGCCTCGGCCTCCCAGAGTGCTAGGATTACAGGCGTGAGCCACCGCGCCCGGCCCATGTCTGGTGTCTCTTTATTAGGCCCTCAGAAACTTTTCTCAGAAGCCCCTCACCTCACATTGGCCAGGATGGTCACACGCCTGTTCCTGAACCAACCACCAGCAATAGAAATGAGGTTATGATTGGTGGAAGGGGTGCCGGGTGGTCAACCTCCATGAATACAGTGCTTGCCTTCTTCATGTGGCTAATTTTTTTCAAAACACAAGTGTGATCTCCTCTGGAAAGTCACCAAAGAGCAACATCCCTCCTCTCCTGTGTCTGTCTGCCCCACCAGACTGCAAGCTGTTTGCTGGCAAGGAGCTGGCTCCGATTGCCTCTCTGTCCCCAGAGCCTAGCTCAGGAGAAACTCAATTCAATTCTTGAATATTTCTGTAATTAAAAAAAAACCCACCTTATTCTTTAAATCAAAATGTATTAATATTTTACCATACCTTCTGTCTGCAACCAGCTTTTTCCATTTAACAATGCAGTATAAAAATCTTTCGATCGTGTCATTTTAAAAGCTACATAGTATTTCATGGTATTGACACTCCGTGCCACAAATTACTCAACCCCTGTGGATTGTTGGTCATTTAGATTGTTTCCAGTTTTTTTCAGCATTATAAACAATGTTGCGGTAAACTTCCTTTTACATAGATCTTAGACACTTGCATTACTTCCTTATGATAAATCCCTAAGAGTGGTGTGTGGTTTTAAAAAACCAGATGGCTGGCTGCAAATTCTTTAATATGCCTCCTATTAAGAGGTATGTCCTACGTCCCCTCCCCTGAAATCTGGGTGAAGCTGTGTTGTTTTGACCACTAGAAAACAGCAGAGGTGACAATACGTAACTTCTGAGGCCAGGTCATAAAAGTCCATGCAGCTTCCTACCTTGGTTTCTCGGAATACTCCCTCTCAGGACTCTCCTTTTTGAAATCCAGCTGCCATGCAGTGCCCAAGCCACACGGAGGGGCCACAATCCCAGGTGAGCCCAACTTTGAAGTCATGCCAGTCTAGGCACCAGGCATGTGAGAGATGCAGCCTCTAGAAAGATTCTGGCTCCGAGCTCCTGGAGTCTTCCTAGCTGACGCCCAGATACCGCGGAGCAGAGAATAGCCATCCCTGCTGTGCCCTGTCCAAGGTCCACCGAATCCCTGAGCACAAACAGCTGCTGTTTACATCACTAAGTTAGGGTGGTCGGTTATGCAACAATAGTACCTGGAATAAAGGAAATTTCTCCTATAAAAAGTATACATTGAAAACCTTTTGACTCTTTTTCTTTTCTTTTTTTTTTTTAAGGCTGGTCAAGTGAAGCAGTGGGAGTGGAGAAGGAACAAAGGAATCTGCAAGTGGTTGCGATCAGTTAGTTGTGAACACCACTGCACTCAGACCAACCCTTTTGACTCTTTAATAAATATTAAATTAAAATTTTATATCCTAATGCAAGAAAACATTTGTTCACTTTGAGAAACTGCCTCCATGACAGTGGGGAAGGTGTATGGCTGGGCGTTATCTTGAACAGGCTTATAAACATGTCTGCTTTAGTTTGGGTTCCCTGGAAACGGACCCTGATTTAGAGAGTCATGACCCAAGGCTTACTGGGAAGTGCTCTTGGAAGATGTATGAACACCTGCAAGGAGGGTAGGAAGGCAGGACTGGGCTGACCGGCAGTGGCCGTAACGGAGGCTTTACCTAATCCCACGGAGGGCCCTGGAGCTGAGATGGCTCTTCATAGGTGTCCTACGTTGAAGCAAGGTTGCCAGCTGGACGTTGCAGCTCCACATTAGCTAGCCATTGGCCATGGGCCACTGCCTGGGAGGGGACATAACCTTGAGTAAGGATCTCTGCAGCCCAGGAAATTCCTTGTGAGAAATACAACTGGGGACATCTGTGGCCAATATTCCAAGCAGCTTAGGCTGGGTGCATCAGCCTCGAAGCCAGGGTCTAAGCAGAGGATCCGAGTGCCCGCTACAGTCCACCCCTTGCACGGATCTTATCCATTTGTCTGCAGAGTTTGATCCGTCTGGGAATAGCTTCTCTAGGTTTCCGGTTGTGTTTGTTTCCTCTGAAACCCAAAAGAGAAGGGTTAGTGAGATGAACTACAGAACCAGCTGGAGAAGTTGATCCCAAGGCTGTAGCTGATATTTGCCGTCACCCTCTTCCACCACCTGATCTAGAGTCCCCCTACCTTTTGCTAGCATTTCTTCTTATTTATTTATTCATTTACTTAGAGACGGGATCTCACTATGTTGCCCAGGCTGGCCTTGAACTCTTGGGCTCAAGCAGTCTTCCAACCTCAGACTCCCAAGTAGCTGGGATTACAGGCACGTACCACTGTGCCCGGCTTGCCAGTATTTCCTCCGATTTAGGTAGCTTGCCTGGGGGAGACCAGACCTCAGCCCTGAAGGGTCTGAGCCCTGGGTTACCATGTTCTGCTTAGGCCATGGCTGCTTTACTTGTCCATGTATCAATAAAACCAGGCATGGCAGCAGCACCAGAGGACCCCACCATGGGTCACCTGAGCATGACACATTCTTCCCTGTTCCTACGATTTAACAACACACCCTACCTCCTACTGATGACCAGGGACAAGTGTCTCCACCAGGATAGTGATTCCTTTCCTTTGCTCGAGGAGTTCAAAATAATCAGGCAGCAAACAGTTGTAGTTTAAAGTTCAGTGGAACTCTTACTGTTCCCCTGATGGGAACAATCCCCCTCTGAGAGCTCTAGACGCTCAGGACCTCATGTTGCAGGGACAGCAAACTCCCTTTAAGGGGTGTCACTTTGGGTGAAGTAGTTCCCTGCAATCAAAGGTAATTCCCAGAGATGAATGCGTCTGCAAACTGTCAATAGCCAATACTCCCTAAAGCTGCTTAGTGTGTTGGCCCTGGAGAGGGTATCTCGGTGAAGTACCACCACAGTATCCACTGCAACATCTGAAATTCCCTTCCCTTCCTATCAATTCGGAATAACAATGGCTTTTTGGCATGAGTATTGGGAAGGAAATAAGATAATATATGCTAAAAATCTTGGAACTTTACTCAACAAAAATTAGATTCTATTCCCTTTCTGTCAAGAGCTCCATAAGTGATCATATTTCCCTTTTCGCTTTGGCCAGCAGGGAGCTTATAGCTTCATCTAGTGCTCATTCACAGCAGATATATAGCTTATTTTCATTCTCTTTTTATTTCCTTGGTCCTCCTCATTTTTTTGTTCCTTTTCTTTTTTTCCTTTAACGTTAAACACAATCCCTTCGTTACAAGCTCTTTGAACTGGAATCATGTTTGCAGAGGGGTAGGGAGTAAATAAATGCCCAGAAGAGGAACTTGCTGTTCTGAAGACAGTTCATTTTCCAAGAAGTAACAATGTCTCACCTAGAATACCGCCCCAGCACCTTGCTCAAACCTAGCCAAGCACTTCACTACTGGGTCTTTGATTTGTTTTGGCATCTGCCAACCAACCGGCACCTAGGCGTGGGAATCCCTCCGTGTAGAGGGTGACTCATAGCTCTGACAAGTTGGGAAAATACAAAGCAGGTACCCAAAATGGGGGATTAGTGCTATCAGGCACTCCATCAGCCAGAGACACTGCTGGTAATCTTTATTCCTGCTCTCTTTCCAGGCTTCCCACCCCTCGACCCACCCCCAGATGGCTTAGTCAGTTGTTCCACCTTGCTGTTGGAAGTGAGCCACTTAGGGGACAGCGTGGAGCGTAGTGGCCAGGTGTCATGGCTGAGCTGGGTCCTCCCACTCCAGGCTGCCCATCAGCTTTGGCCCCACCCTCGGGGCATCTGGGAGACTCAGTCACAGAGTCAGCAGGCCCCAGGTGGGCTCAGCCAAGTTCTCTGCCTTGAGATTCCCTCACTGTCTCCTGGCTAATCCCCTGAGCTCCTGCCTCCCCCCTCCCCTCCCTCCACAGGAGGCCTTGGAGGGCCAGTGGGGTGCATGGAAACAAACTATGCTTGTTTCCATGTCAGTGTACATGGTGAAGCACACTCGGGAATAACACTTGCTGAGTTGCCACGTTAGCAGAGCCTCTTGCTGAGGGGCTCCCTCCACCCCTCTCCTACCATTTGTGGTTCCATGTCAAATTCAGGGGTAGGAAGAGCTGGGGATGTCCTGGATAAGCCCCGGTATTTAGGCTGCCATGCCAGGGGTCTTGCTCCCACCATATGCTTCCTCCTGCAATCGCATCATCGTTGCCTCGTGAGGACGCGCACACAAGCATGTTCGGGGAAGACGTAGGGGCTGGGGCTTGGCTTCTGGGTTCTGAGGGCTCTAGGAGGGTGGGAGAAGCTTACAACAGTGACGATGCTGAGTAAGAGGCTGGAGTTGGGACGTCAGGTTCCAGTTCTTGCCCTGCTGCCTGCCAGCTGAGCAACCTGGTGAATCCCTCTCGCTGCCAAGCCTCAGCTTCCTCCTCTGGAAAATGGGTAGAATAACTCCTACTTTCAGGATGATTGTGACAGCCAATACAATAACATCTAGAAACTAGTCCCGTCTACCATTTTCTGATCAAACACCAGGCCGGGCACTTGGCCAAGCACTCTGTTGCTATAATCCCGTTTAATCTGCTCACAAACCTACAGAGTTGGTGCGATGAGGAAACCCAAGCTCACAGAAGGTCAAGGACAGTATTAAGTGGCAGAACCAGGCCTCACACTTAGGCCTCTCTGACCCCAAAGTTAGAACTTTAACCACCACACGAGACCAGCCTTCAGTCCCAGTGCACAGCCGGGCACGTTACGGATACCTGACACGTCTTCATTCCGTTTTCCCTGGCAAATCCTGCGCACTGACGGGTAAATCAGAATGATCCTTCCCTGTGCAGCGCTTTACATATCCTGCTCTCTGTGTCACCCCGAAAGGATGGCATCATGACACCCTTTTTCCAAGTGAGGAGACCGAAAGCCAGAGAGGTTGGCCAGCTTGCCCAAGGCCACACAGCGAGGACCAGGTGGAGCCGACGTTGGCCCAGGTCTTCCGCTGGACTCCACACTCCTCTTCCGGCCACCATATCACACTGTCTCTCCCATAGAAGGCTGTCTGCAAGGTTGGAGCCTGGGGGTATGTCACCTCTTTCTCTGAACTTCCCAAATGCTGCTGCCTCGTGCTTCTAGGGACCTAAAACTCCTCATGCCGGAGCAAACCCCTTCATCTTTCCCCCAGTCCGGAGAGAAGAAACTTTCAGGCAGGCCCCTGAAGAAGTTCCATGGTGACTAGGATCACAGCAGGTGACCCTGAGTGGCTGGCCTCAGAGCCTTTTCCTGGGCAGATTACTGGAAGGGGCAGTGCTGTGGCCCCGGGGTCCTGCTGTTCAGGGAGGGGCACCAGGCAAAGGAAAACAGTGACTCAGGAGCCAGCCAGGGAAGGCATCGGGAGCAAGTTGCTGACTTCCCAGTTTTGCTGTGGGCTGCCCGATGCCTGGTCCTGTTCATCATGGTAATTTGGGGAAGGGGGGCGGCGTGTAGGCGGCTCTCTGAGGGTTGGAGCTGAAGGCTCGAAGTTAGTTTCCTAAACCCACATCAACCTAGGAAGCATTGACGGGAAAGAATGCCACAGATGGTTTCGTGTGTGTGCGTGCGTGTGTTTAAGAGAGGCCAGCAGCAGAGAGGCAGAAGAGGAGCGAGGGAGACAGAGCGAGAGAGACTGAGCAAAAGAGATAAAAGACAAAGAAAGAAAAGGAGAGAGAGAAACAGAAGTTGCAAGATACGTGCAACAGCAGATGAGGCCAAGAGAGGACAGAGAGGAGGGCAGAGATATGGGGGAGGGCAGGAGAGAGAGGGAGGGGAGAGAATGAACTCATCTGACGAATGCTCGCAGAGCTCCTGCTCCGTGCCGGTGCCATTCTATGCACTGAGGATAAAATAGACAAAATCTCCGTCCTCGTGGGTCTTCCTGGTGAGAGAACAGAGAAACCCAGAGAACAGGGACAGATCCAGAGAGAAGCCCACAGAGAGGGAACAATGCGGAGAAACCCAGAGGCAGAGGCAGAGACAGAAGAGGCAGAGACAGACAAGGATGCAGAGATAAAGCGAGCAATGGGCCACAAGACACACAGCAGGGTGACAAGAAGGTGGGGACCCCAGGGGCAGGAGCGGAGGGACAGCGTCACAGAGGTGGAGGGAGGCAGAGCCCAGTGGCCCTCGCCTAGAGAAGTGTGTTTCCAGCGAGCCTGCTCTGTGCCCCTGGGCTGGTACTCTTGGGTGACCTGTGCCCTGTCATTCCCTCCTCCCAGCATCCCTGGAGGCAGGACCCCAGTCGTCAGTGATCAGGAAGTGTCTTGGGTTCCAGTGACATCAGCTTTGGAGAGAAGGGCCTCAGAGACTGTGGGCTATGCTAGGGCCGAGCTCCCCACCCAACCACCGGCCACTCCCCCCGGTACCTGTTGTTCTGGGCTCCCTGGCACCGAGCTAACAGGACCCTGAGGTGCTCATCCAGCATTTGTTGACTTCAGGTACTGTTGCCTCAGCATAGGATGGGCACACTGAGGCCTGGGACAGTTCAGGACAGCTGTCTGGGCCCCCTGGGTGGGGGCAGCGCCCCCTGAAGGACAGAGCATTGAACCAGGAGCCAGGACCCTTATGGAGGGGAGATGGGGGGGCTCCTCTAAAACTCCTACAGCCCCAACAACCGTGCAGTCTGTGGATTGATCACGTGAGAGTAAGTTTTGGAAGAGACCTGTGTTTGAAAGCTGGGACTTTGACGTTTGCCGATGTCTGTTTCCGTGGAAACAGGAATCAAAATCAGAGAATGAGACTGTGAGCTCTGCTCTGGGTGCCCCAGATTGCTAGGGCGAGAGGGCCGCTGACTGGCACGCTCGCGTGTCATTGGTGTGTCTCTGGAGTCCCCTCAGCCCCCACCATGGGCTGACAGGAGGGCGGGAGGGCTGGAGCCCCTGCAGGAGGGGTCGCCAGAAAGGAGTTTGAACACGGGGCTCCATGGGGACATAGCCGACCTTTGTTGAGCACTCGACTGGAGTACTCAGGGCACCTGGTGCTGACCTCTGTCCCCACCCTGCACAGTGTCCGGCACACGGATGGAAGGGAAAAATGACTCAGATGAAGAAAGCTTGAAATTTGCAGAACACTCATCCTCAGAATAGAATTATTCTGTCAGGCTTTGCCACAAAGCATGGATCCTTCATTTATTCACCACATGTGTAAACCAGGTACGGGACAACAAGGCGGTGAGCAGGAAACAGTCCTTGGCTTCCCTCAGCATCCGCAGGTGTCCAGGCTGGGCCCCGCGTTCACAGGTGCTCGTGACCCGCATGCGGAAGGCTGCAGGGCTCCCTGTCACCTCTCCAGCCTCGCCTTTCACCGCACCCGCCAGGGCCCCACCACGGTGCTCTAACATCTTGGCTGTCTCATGCCTCTGAACCTTCGCACACGCTGTTCCCTTTGCCTGGGATCCCTCTACCCCAGCTGGTCTGCCTAGCAAACTCCTACCCATCCTTCAAAGCCACGCCTCCGAGCTCGCCTCCTCTGGACAGCCCCGTGCCCTGGACCGTGAGACCTCCAGGGTGCAGGCTGAGTCTCTCCATGTCTGCGTGCCCAGGGAGGGGTGAAGGCGCTTCTCCACTTGTGCTGAGCCCGCTCTCCTCCCCCTTCCTCCTCCTCCTTTGTTCTTTCTTCCTCCTCCCTCTTCCTTCCTCTTCCTTCTTCCTCCTCCTTCTCGTTCTCCTCCTTCACCTTCTTCTTCTTCTCCAAGACACAGAGTCTCACTCTGTCGCCCAGGCTAGAGTGCAGTGGCATCATCATAGCTCACTACAGCCTTCAGCTCCTAGGCTCGAGTGATCTTCCTGCCTCAGCCTCCCAAGTAGCTGGGACCACAGGTGTGTGCCACCATGCCTGGCTAATTTTTTTTTATTTTTTTGTAGAGATGGAGTCTTGCTATGTTGCCCAGGCTGTTTTCGAACTCCTGACCTCAAGTGGTCCTCCCACCTCAGCCTCCCAAAGTGCTGGGATTACAGGCGTGAGCCACCGCTCCTGGCCTCCTCCATCTTCTTAGGGACTTCAGGCTAACGTCATCCTCTATCTCCACCCGGTACCTTCAGCCTTGCCCTCTCTCTTGGCTGCTTTCAATCAGCACTCATGCAGCTTCTAGTCTCTCCCATCTTCAACCAAAATACAGCAGAGCTCCTACCCCTGGTGCTGGCCTGTCTCTTACCCCACTTCACAGCCAGACTTCTTGAAAGAGCTGTCTGCACGTGCCATCTTTCCCCCACCCCGCCCCTGTGATGTGGCTTCTGCCCTCAAAGTGCCCCTAAAACCGCTCTCACCAGGCCAACTGTGACCTTCGCAGAGCTCTTTCCAAAAGCCCTGTTCATGTTCTCTGTTGCTGGACCACCCTCTGCTCGAAGTGCTGTCTTCCCTGGGCACCCTCCCCTGACTGCCTCCCACTTACCCTATGGGCAGTCCTCCTTGGTCTGCTTCACCGCTCCTCCTCCGCCAGCCCTGCTGGTGCTCCTTGGAGCCTGTCCCGAGCTTCTCCCCGAGAGAGTTCATCCACTCCCGTTACAGTCTAAGGAAGGCGCGCTCCTCCAGACCACCTTCCCCGGGCCCCTGGACCAGCTTAGCGCCCTGCACTATGCACCGCGCACACCGCCATGCCCCTTGTTCCATTGTATCATAAGCACTAACGGAGCTGTCTGCTTCCCCCACAGGGACCGCAGCTCTCTTGTTCACACATCCATCCCCAGCACCCAGGACGATCCCCTGGCAAGCAACAGGCTGCGGAGATAGACAGAAGCCAGATCAGGAGCCAGAAGGACTTTTCTGCTGAGGAACTTGGGCTTCGTCTTGTATGAGACGGGGAGCCACTGAAGAGTTTTGAGCAGGAGCATGACATGGGCAGATCTGTGCCTTAAACATATCCCTCCGGCTGGTGGAGGGAGGGCAGATGAGAGGGGTGTGTTCTGAAGGCAGGAAGGCCAGCTGGGGGCTGTGCAACACTCCAGAGCTGGGCCGCATCGGTGAGAGTGCAGGCGGAGGGAGTGTACAGAACATGGCACCCTTACCACATCCAGCGGACCAAGCTTGGAACTGGCAGGCAGGAAAAAGACAAGGAGCAGAGACTGCCTCCATGTTTCTGGCCCAGAAGGTCAGGGACATGCTGGTGCCATGTGCAGAGATAGAGATTGGATATAGGAATTGGGTGGGGAGAAATAATGAGGCCAATTCTGGGATCATGGACTTGAAGATGCCTGAGACCATCCAGATGAAAATGCCCTCAACGGAACAGATACAGTGTGGTGCTGAGGAAGGATGATCCAGGCCAGTGGGTTGGCATCAGGAGTCACTGTCATCAAGGTTTGGGTGCAGCCAGTGCCATGGGTGAACCTGCCCAAAGAGAGAGAGAAGGTCTAGGACAGAGCCCGAGAGAAGCCCATCGGTGGTAGATGCTATGACTGCTCAGCACATACTCACACCCCTCCCTGCCCCACAGATGCTGGGCTTCGCTGTGTGACTTGGGAGCGGAGCAGGTGTGAGGGGTGGCGCAGACTCTGGTGCTCCTCTAACTTTGAAAGGAACATGCCAGGCAGCCTCTTCCCTTCATCCGTGCCCCAGAATGGCAGCTGCACACTGAAGCAGAGCCACTCAGTTGACTGCAGACCTGTGAGTGAGAAATAAATGGCTTTTATTATAAGCCACTGAGATTTGGGGGCCGTGTGTTATGTAACATTGTGTCAGCAATAGCTTGACTAATAAAATTTTAAGAGGAGGCTGGAGGAAAAGAATCCTTTAAAGGGTAACAGGAAGAACAGTCAGAGGGGAAGAGGGAAAACCAGGAGAGAATGGCGCCCCGAAAGTGGGAGGATGAGGGTTTTGAGACATCGGCGCCTCTCTGATGCTCGGAGGTCGTGTTCCACACCGCTCTGCGCAACGTCCATGGCTCTTCTTTCTCACGTTGTGCTTGGGTCATCTTAGCTACTCCAGGGCTTGAATCTAAATCCCAGGTGTCGATGAGTCCTTAGACCGTGTCTTCACGCCAGACTTCTCTCCAGAGCTCCCGACTCACCATCTGCCTGTCTCCCGGACATCTCCACCTGGACATCGAAAGGGCTTTGCAAACTCAATCTGTCCAAGACAGATGACCTCATCATGCACCCCACCCACAGACCTGCTCTCTCCTGGGCTCCCTGTCACCCCGAATGGCACCACCAGCACTCACTCTAGGAGCCTGGGAGTCATCTTTGACACCCCCACACCTGGTCAGTTACCAAGCCCAGGAAATTCTCGTCCACCAGTTCCTCTCCATGCCCCCAGCCCCAGCGCTGGGCCCCACTGCCACTGCGGCTCCCTGCCTGCCCTCCAGGCTCACCTCTTCCACAAGGGCCCCCAGAGGGCTCTTTCTGGAGCCCAAATAAGCCACTCTCCCAGTTAAAGCCCCTGCAGGCAAGAGAAAGACCGAACTTCTTATCCTGACACCCAAGGCCCTCAGCTGAAAAAATGAATTAACTGCAGTCCCTTCTGTCTGAAACACATTCCAAACCCACCCACCCCCACTCCCGCTCAAACTTCAGTTGAGACGTGGCCTCCTCCAGACAGCTCTCCCCGACCCCTCCACCCCAGCCCACCCCGCTGGGCTCGCCTGGGTGCCCCGCTTTAGGAGCCCTCTTTGAAGCCTGATGACATCCCACGTTGGACATCCTTGTGCCCTGGCTCAGAGCTCTCTGTCCAGTTCCCCCCCCCCTTTTTAAATTGCAGTAAAATACACATAACACAAAATTTACCATTTTGACCGTTTTTAAGTAAGCGTACAGTTCAGTGGCATTAAGCACATTCACATTGCTGTGCAACCATCATCCTCATCCATTTCCAGAACTTCTTCATTTTCCCAAACTGAAGCTCTGCATCCATTAAACACTAGTTCCCCATTCCCTCCTTCCCCAGCCCCTGGCAACCACCATTCTACTTTGTCTCTCAGAATTTGGCTACTTTAGGTATCTCATACGAATGGAATCATACAGTATTTGTCCATTTGGGTCTGGCTTATTTTGCTTAGTATAATGTCTTCAAGGTTCATTCACGTTGTAGCATGTGTCAGAACTTATTTCCTTTTTAAGGCTGAATAGTATTCCAGTGTGTGTATATACCACATTTTGTTTATTCATTTGTTGATGGACATTTGGGTTGTTTCCACCTTTTGGCCCTTATGAATAATGCTGCTATGAACATAGGTGTACAAATATATGTGTCTCTGCTTTCAATTCTTTTAGGTATATACCTAGAAGTACAATTGATGGATCGTAGATTAATTCTATGATTAAATTTTTGAGGAACCATCATATTGTTTTCCAGAGTGGCTGTACCATTTTACATTCCTGTCAGAATAGTGCCCAAGAATTCCAATTTCTCCACATCCTTGCCAATACTTGTTTTTCTTTTCTTTTCTTTTCTTTTTTTTTTGTTAATAGTTATCTTAACAGGCGTGAAATGGTCAGCTCGGGTTTCGCTCTAAACATTGCTGCAGTAACCCACTTCCTGCAGTGTAACCTGACAGCATCTTCTCTCAGCTATGCCAAGGAGCTCTTGTGTTCTGCCCTAAGGTTTCCCTGACACCAGGGCAAGGGATGCCTGCAGAACTACTGGGCATTCTGCTTCTGCCACGAGGACCAGCTATCAATAACCTCACCTGGCAGGGCTCCTCCCTACTGCACAGACTTCCTTCCCCTGCCTGGAACATTCCTCCTCCCCTTTGCAAGGTTAACTCCCACACTTCCTTTAGAGCTCAAATGTCACCTCCTCAGAGAAGCCCTCCCTGACCACCACCCCTCCCCTACCAGATCAGCCCTGCTATTATTTGCTCTGCTATTATTTACTCTTACAGCATCCTCTACGGATTGTTCCAGGCACTTGGCACAGCTTGCAATGACATATTTATTTGTGTGCCTGTTGAATTAACCCTTGCCTTTCCTGCTGGGCTGTAAACTCCACATGGAAGGAGACCATGACTGTCTTGTTCACCATTGCACCTACCACGATGCCCAGCCCAACCATACCAGATGTTCAGGAAGCCCTTTTTTAATTAATTATTTTATTCGACGTGTAATCATTTTTGTACTGTGTACCTGTTCTAAAAGTGGGGATAAAACCCCCAGAGTGCTTCAATTCTGAGGGAAATAGGTAAGAAAAATTAAATAAACATATAAGGTGGTGATGGTTGCTATGGAGAAAAACAGAACAGGATGGGGTCTGGTGCCATACTGTGGAGGTTACTAAGGGAGGGGCTCTGGTGATGTTGACCTGGAGGAAGCGAGGAGGGAGCGAAGCCTTTATCTGGGAGAAAAGTGTTCCAGGCAGAGGGACCAGGGAGAGCAAAGGTATGGCAGGTGATTGAAAATAAAGCTGTGCTGGTCCAAGCAGGGTAGAGGACTTGCCCCGCAAACACCACAGCCACTCAGGGAATGAAAGGGGGAACGGTAGACCAGTACTGAGACTCTAGAGAAGGCTTCAGGAGGGTGGGCTGTGAGTGAACTCAACGGCTAAGACACTCTGGAGAGGAGGAGTGGGGAGCAGCCAGCTTCCTCTCCCGGCTACTGGACAGGGCCTTGCCTTGTGCTTTCTTGTACTTCCCAGCATCCCTGGCTCAGGGCCCAGCTCATAGTAGGTGCTTTCTAGGTTGAGCTAAACCCATTCTGTGTATTGTTTAAAACCTGTTTTGCTATGAAAGGTGGCTCAGTACAAGTGTGTGTCCATCAGAAGACATTTTAAAACACATTCGATTTTTTTTTTTTTTGAGACGGAGTCTCACTGTGTTGCCCGGGCTAGAGTGCCGTGGCGTCAGCCTAGCTCACAGCAACCTCAAACTCCTGGGCTCAAGCAATTCTGCCTCAGCCTCCCGAGAAGCTGGGACTACAGGCAAGCACCACCATGCCCAGCTAATTTTTTCTACATATTTTTAGTTGTCTGATTCATTTCTTTTTATTTTTAGTAGAGACGGGGTCTCACTCTTGCTCAGGCTGGTCTTGAACTCCTGAGCTCAAACAATCCGCCCACCTCGGCCTTCCAGAGTGCTAGGATTGCAGGCGTGAGCCACCGCGCCCAGCCGCACGTTTGATTTTAAACTTAAATCCACTTCTTTCTTCCTTAGCACCTCTCTGTTTGCTGGCTCCGTATGTTAATAACACCAGGAGTAGTCATCTTTTACAATTTTCAAAATTCAAACATTTCCCCAATACTATCTCCGTTGAGTCCCAAACAACCTTCCAAAGTGGCTACACTGACCAATAGCCTAGTGGGTGACTCTCACTTCGTCCTTTCAGCCTGCCTTTGGCATGGGCTTTGCCATCCTCTTTGCACAGACAGGACACTGAGGCTCAGAGAGGGGACATCACTTGCGCAAAGTCTGCCAGTGAGGCAGTGAAGCCAGGCCTTGAAGCCAGCTGGGCCTTTGGGTGCTGGGGTTTGCATTCCTTCTGTGGAGGCCCCTGATCCCTTGGGGAAACTTCTGCTAAACCAGGGCTGAGCAGCCTGGGCCTGAGCCTGCCTTGGGGAGCAGCCCAAGGTTTTGATCAGAGGCGTCTCCATGCAATTCCAGGACTGAGCATGCTGGGTGCAGGAGGGGGATGGGCTGGATGCTCCACTTCCATCCTAACGGCCCCGAGGGGAGCCCCCATCCTCCTCAGCTGTGAGGAACACTGAAACAGAGCTTCCAACCAGGGAGAGGAAACAAGATCTCCGGCATCTTTGGCAAGCACAGTCTCTGGTTAAGCCCATGGGCCTGAAGTCCCTTTCCTTCAATTACCACCTTCTGGAGGCCTGGACCCCACCGACCTGGTCCCAGAGCCCAGGATTTCTGCTGCTCCGGTTTCTGGAAGCTGAGAGAGGAAGGAAGGTGTGGCCATTTTAGCCTAAGCTTGGAACTCACCTCTCCTTTCCCGCTCCCACCACACCTGCCTCTCCCTCCACATCTGGTCACTCAGTTCTTCATTTGTCCTTCTGTTACTCTTACCATTGTTGCTGGGCCCCAGAGGTCCCCAGCGGAACGACAATCATGCCCTGACCCTGAGGAGTCATGTTCCCAAAGGGGCAATGCACGCCTGAACCACACCCATGCAGTGTGGCCAAGGGCAATCAGTCGTGGTCAGGGGAAGGCACACCTGACCCAGACTGGAAGCTCAGAGAGGGATCTTGGGGAGGCTCTCTGGAGGGGATGCTACCTGCCCAGGCTGGATTTTAGAAGTGTTAGTAGGCGTCTGTCACAGAAGAGGCCCTGGCCAGGGAATTAGACAATAGTGTGAGCTTCACGGGGTAAGGATTTTTGTCTGGTTTATTACCCAGTGCCTAGAACAGTGCTTGGTACACAGTAAGTATCCAATAAACAGGTCCTAAAAGAAAGAAGGAAAAAAAAGAAAGGAAGGACGGGAGGGAGGGAAGAGAAAGAGAAGGAAAGAGGCAAAAAAGGAGCGGGGAGAGAGAGAGACAGAACGTGAGTCTAGTGTGGATGTGTGAAATGGCACGGTCATTCTGGGAACTGAAAGTACAGTAGTTCCAGGTGGCTGTAGCTTAGGTGGGTGGGGCCGAGCCGAGGGCGTGGCCTTATCTAATCCTATTGTTGGTGCTGTCCATTTCTTATCTCCCCAGTGGGCCCTCAGTGCTTCAGGGATGGGGTGATTTTTTTTCCCTCTAGGTCTCCTGTAGCTCCTGATGTCTACATTGAGTGTTAATATACACACAGATTTTGAACCTGTGCTGTGTGCTGGAGACACACAGATGACTCAGACTTAGATCCTGCCCTCCCAGTCTGGTGGGGGGAGACAGACAGTAAACAACTAGACGCAACAATGGGTAGAAGGAGTAGAGAGCTACTATGGAGGTTCAAGCACAGAGACAAAAGCAGAGGGCCAGAAGGATGGGTTTTGCCACAGGAATGGAAAGCAGGAGGTTTCCACGGGGGGAGATGGCATTGGAGGGGGTGTTAGCTTTAAAAAACTGTTGAGGAAGGAAGTAGGGGCAGGAGGCATCCCAGGCAGAGAGACATCAGGCCCAAAGACATGGCCCAGGGGAGGTGGGGACTGGAGGATCAGTGGGGAAAAGTGGACTGGGGCCTTGAGTGCCGGTCTTGGGTATTTAGACTTGATTCTGATCCCACCACATTTGGAATGACTGTGCCAGCAGCTGCACGCCTAGCTGGGGCTGCGGAGTGTCCTGCTTCCAGGGAACCAGTCAGCTCCCTTCTCGCCAGCAGTGGGGAACGAAGGGGTGGGTAAGAAACCCTCCCTGCTCTCTCTGCCTGGGCCTTCCCACCCTCTCTTTTAGCTCCGTCACCAGCCTACCAACCCACGTGAAGCTTCATTCTGTGTCAAGCCCCAGCCAAGGGCAGACCCCAGGGACAGAGTGCCTGGCTTAGGGTCTCCAAACACCACCTTCTCTCCTTGACACACATGTCAGGAAGGAGGTACTAGTCCTTTTTCCAGGGTGTGGCTGGGGAGAGAAAAATATAGAAGGACAATCTTGAGATTCTTGTCACAGAACACAGGACTATCAGGAAATATTAAAGATCTTCTAACCCCCTTTGCCATTTGAAGGATGAGGAAAGTGATATGCAAATAAATATGCTTGTGCTGCAGCCCCGACGTTGACAGGGCACGGCCAACCTGGTACAGACTGTGGATGGATAGGGCCGGAGAAGAGCAGTGTTTTCCTTCAGCAAGACCTAACCGATACTCACAATTTGCGGGTCTTACGGACACAAGATGAGTCAGGCTTCTTGTGAGTCAGTCTGTTGACAAGCCATACCTGGCCATTCCTAGCCCATCAAAAACAGAAGGAAGTCCAGGGGAAGGGTATGAGCAGGCCGATTTAATTAGTGTGGGCTCTAAGGTACCTTAAGTTAGCCCTATTAAATTAACCGCCCAGGGGAAAAAATAACTGTAATTATTTCCTTCTCTCGCCTATCGTTGTATTTCAACTTCCTTCCAACCTCCATGCTTCCCTCATTCACAAAACAACCTTTAAAGTAGGGGCTAACAAACAGGCGCCCACGAACTAGGCTTCAGTCTTCCCTTTTTCTGCTCCTTTCTGCTGAGCTCTGGGTCTCAGCAGAGAGCAGAGTCAGTCTAGAGGTGTCCGCCGGCCTGGCTGTACTCTAATTTAGAAAGGCTGTTACACTGAGTAGAATATTATTCCAAAAATGCACCCAGAGTCTCCTTCCTGAACCAATGCAGATCCGTTTGCTGCGGGGCATTTCTTTTAAAAGCCCCTTTTCTCTCTTCTACACATCAAAATAAGCAAACTTTAATGGTAGGGAATTATTGTTTATTTTGTTGAAACCTAGTTCTGAGTTTTCCTAGTTGAAACGTGTTTTCCCCAGGACACTGACCTATCCTTTAATTGTTTGGTGAGAGGCATGTTAGGGGGAGGGGCGTTACTTGTTTATTGGAACAGCGCAGTTAAAAAAAAAAAAAAATCAACCTAGGCTAACAGTTTCAAGGCTCCCCTAAAGATGTATCCAAACAGGCAGCCAATCAGCGCTTACACAGCTTTTTCTGCTTGACTCTTTTAAAGAGACAGTGCCGACAGTGTTTTATCACATTTAAAGAGAACCGCACTCTAAAAACAGTCTGAAAATGGGGGAGCCTTCCCTTATTTCGCCGGTTTCTGGTCTTAAGAATCTCTTATTAGGGGCACACAGTGTGTCTTCTGGGTTCTCAGCGTGGGCAGAAAGGAGTCAGCAGCAAATAGCTGGGTCACTCTGCCAGCCCCCCCCTCAATTTCCCATTGTACACCTGGGTCACTGACAATGGAAGCTTCCCCTCCCCCCACGCCTGATTCTTGTCTCCCACTCCCCAGTTTAGCCCCATTTATTTGAAGTTTGCAGAATTCTGTGGCGCGCATTCCGCGTCGCAGGGCGCCCAGGTGACACCCCCCACCCCGGAACGGCACCCCTTCTCTTAGGAAAGCCGAGGGGCTAACTTGCCAGGGCTGGCAAACCTTGGAAATTTGGGAGAAATCACTCTCCCTCCTCTTAGCCCCAGTCCCCCGTCCCCTCCCCCCGACTCCCCAAAGCACGCCAAGGGCCATTTTCGCGCGGCTCCACTTTGGGGTTTTCCAAAGTATTTTAATGATCTAGTAAAGGAGCAGCCGCGCGCCTCGGCGCCGGCTCGAGCCGCCCAGCTCTCAGCGTGGAGCCCCGGGCCCGGCGCTCGGAAGCCAGACTGGGCGAGAGGGAGGACGGGGGCGGGGCGGGCAGGGGGCCGGGCTGGAGTCTGGGGAGGGGGTCCCGGTCGGAGACCTCGGGGAGGACAGCCGAGGGGGAGGGCGAGATAAGGGCTGGGCGGGAGCGGGCCGCAGCGGGGGGAGGCGAGGGGCAGATAAGGGAGAGGGACGTGGCGGGAGGGAGCGAGCTGCGTCCGCTGGGGGTCTGCGCCCCCTCCCCTCGGACGCTGCCGCAGCGCCCCCCACTCCCGGGGGTCCACGCCGCGGGCAGCGCCGGTCAAATCCTCCTCCCCGCTGGGGCCAGAGACCAGAGCGCCCCCAGCCCGGTTCATGTCACCCCCCACCCCAACTGCAGAAAAGAGAGGCTCGCGCCCCCGGACACCCCCAGCTCGCCCGCAGGAGCAGGGCAGCGGCTCCGCGGAGGCGGCGGCAGCGGGGACTGCCGGGGCCGGGCGCTGACAGGGCGTCCCTCCCGGGCCGGCCCGGGCCCGCCCCCGCGCGTGCCGATTGGGCCAGGCGGCCATCAATCGCGGGACGTTGACGCCCGCCTCGCTCCCTCGCTCGGGTAGCCACGTTCGGTTGAGCTCCGAGTAGACCAGCGGCGGCGGCGGCGGCGGCAGCGGTGCCGGAGGCGCAGAGGGCGGCGCAGGCGGAGCCGAGCGGGCGCGCGAGCGAGCGGCCGTGCGGGCGGCGGCGGCGGCACCCCAGGCCGAGCCGGCGCGGGAGGAGTTCCAGGGCGATGGGGCCGCGGCCGGGGCTGACGCTTTGACAGCTGGAAAGAGCGCGGAGCCAGCGCCTGGGGGGGAGGGAGGGGAGCGCGGCGAGGAGAGCGCGAGCGAGCGAGAGAGCGAGCGCCGGGGAGGGGGCCGGGAGCGAGGGGGCAGCTCGGGAGAGCCGGAGCGGTATCGGCGGCGGTGAGGCTCGGCGCCCTCTTCCCTGCAGACCATGTTTGCCAAAGGCAAAGGCTCGGCGGTGCCCTCGGACGGGCAGGCTCGGGAAAAGTAAGCCCTATTTTGCAAGTGGTGGCCGCGCCGCCGCCGGGCTGCGGGCGGGCGGTGGGAGGCAGGTGGGCAGGCGGGGGCTGGGGGCTGTTGCGCCCTCGGGCCCCGGGTTCCCGGGCCGCCTGTCTGGCCCCTTCCTGAGGCCGCGGCGGGCGGCGTGGGAGAGCCCATTGTTGGGAGCCGGCGGAGGTTGGGGTATCAGGGAAGGGGCGGCCGGGGGAGTCTCTGGGGAGGGGGCACTTGGTGGCTTCGGGGCGGGCCGGACGCGGGGGCCCGCGGTGAGGGGTGGGCGAGGTCCCGCGAGCGAGCCTGGGCGCTCGCCCCTGCCAGGCGCTCACCGCGGTGGCCGTACTTTGCCCACCGGGCGCGGGCAGGGGGCGCGTGGCTTCTGTAGCCCCGAAGGCTCCTTTTGTCCGCCCGCGGCGTGAGGAGTGCGTGCCGGGGGCTTTGTTCGGCTGGGAGCGCTCTCCCTTCCCTGCCCTCTGTCTCGCCGCCGGCTCCGCACCCTCCAGGGCGCCGGGCCGGGCATGGACGGCGGCGCCGGCTTGGCCCTAGTCTTGGGGGACAGTTGTTTCTGGGGGGAGGTGGTGAGGGTGGCGCTTTGCTGCCCTCTCCAGAGCGCGCCAAGTACCCGGAGTCCGGGGCTGAGTCTCCCCGGACCTCCAAAGCTGGGTAGAAGGTGACGAGAAGGAGTGGGTCGTGAAAAGGAGGGTGGCTGTAGGGTTGGTGGCTTTCGAGTTTGAGAGACCTAGGTAGGTTTGGCCCTGACGCCACTTGGAAGTTCAAGTTTGGGGGCTGCTCTCCAGCCCCCACGGCTTGCGGTAACGCGCTGCCTGGTCCCCACCCGCTAACTGTTCGCTCCGGCAGTCAGCTTGGGGTGAGCTAGCTGCTTACCTCTGGTCAGGACCACAGTGGGACAGCGCAGACGGGGCTCAGAGCCGGCGGGCAGGGTCCAGGAGCGAGCGCCCGGTGTGATCTGACGCCTTCTCTCTCTCTCTGCCCTCTGCCCACTTCCCAGGTTAGCTTTATACGTCTACGAATATTTACTGCACGTAGGAGCACAGAAATCTGCACAGACCTTCTTATCAGAGGTGAGTGGGACTCCCCCCAGCATCCAGTTTCTTGACACCCCTTCCTCCCCACTATTCTTAGAGCCTTTGTTTTCAGGAGCAGCCACTGTGGCCACCATTTTGAATTTTTATCACCTTTTGGCATTTATTGTTAGTTGGTCTTCACAGCCTTTTGGCTCCGGGAAGCCCCCAGCCCACCCCTTCTTCTCTGCTCCTCTAAGCCGCCTTCCCTCTCTCTTTTCCAGATTCGATGGGAAAAAAACATCACATTGGGAGAACCGCCTGGGTTTTTGCACTCGTGGTGGTGGTAAGTTTGTGTGATAGTTTTGTGTGTGTTTGTTTTGTTCTGAGCCCTGGGTCCAAGTGAACAAAGAAGGCCTGGAGCAGACCTTCCACCCTTCGCCCTCAGCGTTGCACAGAGCAGGGCACCTCTGGGCGCAGGGGCTGCACTGGGCGAGGAGGAGGAGAAGGGCAGAAGAGGATGTGCCTAAAGTTTTTTTAAAAAAAAAAACCGACTAAATCCGTGGTGTTGGAGTAGGAACTCCTTACATTTCCATCTCACTCTGGGGCACTAGGCAGGGGGCTTGAGAAATCCTTGCAGGATTTTTGTCAATTCTGCATGCTGCTTTAATTAGAGGAGTGGGGGCGGGGCGGAGTGGAAGGGATACCAGGTCTGTTTTACAACTGGCCTGTCCCTTCCGTTTTCTTCTATGAGCTAAAAGTCTTAAGAGAGGACATCTACTGGGGCCTTCTCCAGGCACCCTGAGAAAAAGCAAGAAAGGGCTGCCACTTCCTTTAAAGACACTGATTCAGACTGACTGGACCTTCCTTTTCTACAGAGCTACCCCTCCCCCCCAAGCATCCCGAAAACCACAAAGCTTTATTTTACCAAGGACCTTAACTGGTCAGAGTCTACCTCATAGAGTGCTTGTAGCTCGTGGTGAGGGGCTGTCTCTGTGGGTATGGGGCCACCACAGGTCTGGTCTGTGTTGGGTTTGTGGCAGGCAGGAAGGGAGGTTTAGAGTCAGTGGGAGCCAGTTGCCGTGAGTGTGTGACCTGGGTGTTTTGTGGGACCGATTGCTGGAGTCTTTGACATGCTTCTGAAAGGGAAAAGAAAGCAGAGTGCCTTTTGATATTTTGGTGAAGTTCAGGAAAACGTAGTGAGTGTCCTGTCGTTGGGATCTTAGCACATTTACCTGACTGCCAGCTCAGGTTACTGTTTCAAGTCTCTTTGAACAGCAGGAGGATGAAGTGTCTGTTCTAACTTGTGCAGAGAAAATGAGTTTTTAATTACTTCTGCCAACCTCCAAACTGCCGGTGTTCTCAGAGACATTTCTGTGGCCTAAGGATTCCACCTGTAGGAGTGGGTGATAGGTTTTCTGTAGTTGTTTTTGGAGGGAGTATGTGGATGGGGTTGGCAGGTCTGATCATCTTGGATCTTGTAGAAATTGAGGTTTAGGAGCGAAAGTTACTTAGAAGGGGCTGGGGAATTTGTAGTCTTAAAAACTTTAGTGTGTGGAGTTAATCGAATGTGTGCAGCTCCAGAAGGCAGAAAGGAATGTTCTCTAGCCCCCTTCTGCAGCTAGTAGATTTTCCTGTTACATCCAGCATCCCCTGAAATGTCTCCATCCTCGTCTCAGCCCCAGGCATGTAGAGTCTGTTGTGCTGGGCTCAGGCGGTGGTGACGTGGAGTAGTTGTGCTTGTGGTCCTGTTTGTTGGAAGTTGCCTCCGGTGACTGGACACTGAGCAAATGACCACGGCTTTCTGGAGTGGGAGGAAGCAGTGGGACTGATCCCATGAGGGCAGGCTGCATTATTCACACACCTTGAGTGAGATGCTTGTCTGACCACTGGCAGAGCTGCCTGTCTGTGACGGGAGTCAGACCTTGATTCTGATGCCCGCGTTACCCTTCAAGTTGGTTCCATCTCGGGACCTTGGGCTCCTGATGTGGAGAGTTTCTGAGGCCCCTTGTTAATACCAATGACTTTTCTGTGTTTGTTTGAGGCGTTATTGGTTGACAAAGGATGTACATGTCTGTTCTTGTTTAATACAAAGTGTTGGAGGGACCATACAAAATCATGGTGGGGGGTGAGGCAGATATTTCTAGGCCTGCTCCCTTTCCCCAACAGGTGCTTCTCTGAAGAGGGCCCTCTATTTTAGTGTGAAAGGACAAGATGCTTGATTGTCCATAATTTCTCCTTTGGCTCATTAATGTGTGTTTTTTGGTGGGGGCGAGGCGGGGAGTGGTTCTTGCATAAGAATTCCTTGGGGGAGGGAGGGCTTGGGTGGGAGTTGGGGGTGAGGTGGGAAGGGCGGGAATGTGGGCTCTGGGATTAAGAACCTTCGAGGTTTTCTTTATTGCCAGCGTCACCCAGATTGCTGCAAATATGAATCATAGTTGTGTTTTGACTCTGACGCTTGAACCTTTTTATGATATGCAGCCATTTTGGTTCTGGGTGGTAAAAGGAATGCAGATGAGACAGGCGTGAATTCTCATCCAAATTCCTACCTGTCCTACCAGGTCATCCACGGGTGGGTTGCAGTAACCTCTCTGAGCCTCAGTTGCCCCATGTGTAAAGTGGAGAGAAAATTGCCTACATTATGGTGTATGATAGACATGAGCATTATGGGTTCGAGGCATCCAGCACATAGTAGGTGCTTGGTAGATGAGAATTGTTACTCTTATTACAAATCGCTGGCTTGGCAGGAGAGGTTGGATCCGTTTTGTTTTTTAGGCTGAGGTTGCCCGATAAAAGCTGGGAAAAGGTGGGAATTGAGCCTTTGGGAGACCTGGTACTGTTAGCACCATGCATTGTGCACTTGCCGTTGTGTGCACAAGTCATAATTAGTAACTTGATCTTATTTTATTTTTCAACTTGCAGCGTATTTTGGGACCTTTACTGTGCAGCTCCTGAAAGGAGAGACACTTGTGAACATTCAAGTGAAGCAAAAGCCTTTCATGATTACGTGAGTAACAAATTTTTAATCCTAGCAATAATTACAGGGTTGGATGGCTCTAACTTCTTTAGCAGCAGAAGCAAATACACAGCCAGTTGGCAGTGGTCTTTATTTTCTCCTTGCCTTTCTTTCTGTTCCCCTTCCACCTCCCTGCCGCCCTCCCCGCCATACTCTTCCAGCAGTGTTCTAACTTGTGAATGGTGTTTCATAATGTTGCAGTTGTGCAAACGAGTGCAGATACCTACCTGGAGAATTAAATGGTGTTGTGTAGGGCTCAGAACCATGTGAGATTTATGTTTAGAGTGGATAGTTAGCTGGGAGGGGACTAAGCCTCTTTGGTGTTGGTTTAAGAAAAAATTGACTGTGCCCAAAAACAGCAAATATGAAACTTGTGTTTTGGTGTAGAAGGGGTGGTTGAGTGAGAATTTGGTGGAATGGACTCTTGCTCTGCTTTCCAGAGATCGATCTTTCAATTTATGGCGCGTGTGTGTTTGGTGAGGGGCTTAAGTTGTATGCACTATGACATTGTGTACTCTGAGATCCTCAGCTAGTCTGTAATACTGTGCCCAAAATATTCTTATGAGGATAGTTAATGTCATCAGGTTCTACTGCCTTCTACCCTATTATTCAGTTTCTACCTGGGTGAGTTTCTTAAGATTTGTGAAGCTATTACAAGAGAAATGTCTGCCATGTGTTCATCTCCCATGGCAGTCCCCTTAAAAAAAAAAAGTGGCTCCAAACCTGGGTTGGAGGCAGACTTTATGATCTGACGAAACAAGTTAGGATCTGTTTGGGGGAGATGGAAGAGCAGAAGTGTCTGAAGGTCTTCCGTGTCATCCCTCCAGTTCTTGCTTCCCATTGGCCCTGCAGGTGGTTAACTGTATGTGTGCACGTGCACATAGTAGGTGTGATCTGTTTGGTCTTGCTCTTCTGCATGAAGTGGATAGGAATGGTCCTGGGAGTCCATGAGAGCTGGTTTCTTGACCGTCATCAAATCTCACCCACTTGCCAGGCCATCTGAGTTCCTTGCATGAAGAGGTTGAAACTGGCCTAGGCGACCAGAACCCTTCTGGTTGAGTTTCACAAGTGGTCAGATCCCGTTACTATGAATGTCTTCCTGGTGAAAATTTCTCTTGTGATAGGAGGAGCTAGAGACTCAGCTGGAGGCCCACACTGGTTTTGTGATGCGATTTTGTTGTGACTGAAAAGTTAACGCCCTTGGAGTGGAATACTGGGGAAATTGACCAGTTCTTTTTGCACTCTCCAGGGTTGAAAAAGAGAAGCTGGTGAATGGTACTTCTGGCCTCGCAGACTTTAGTAGCAAGAGGGGAGGTGACTGGTTCACTTGTGATGTGGTTCTTCTGGGAAAAGCCCATGGCAATGATGATAGGGTTTCCTGAACTGGAGGTTGGGGGAGGTGAAGAGGTGCAGCAGCCATTTAAAAATAGTTGGTGAATTTGACCTTTATACCTAGTAAAAATTTTGCGGTTTAAAAAAAATTTTGAACTCTATGGATGGCCAACGCTTTGTTGTTAGTTTTTGACTACTATGCAAGTGGTTTTATTTTAGAGTGGAGGGATGGGTGGGGTATGCCTGTTTCAAGCCAATCTCTTGATGTAGGGTATCTGCTGTCTTTTGCTGGTACCTTTCAGAGAAGTTCAGTTTTAACCAAGCTTGGTGCGCCAGTAAATGTGAGACTCTCTCTGGCAATGTGTAGTGTGGTCTGCCATCTTGAAACGATATGGCAGCAGTGTGAGCTTGAACACAGGTTTGCTTTCAGTAATTTGCTAAGGAATGGCAGTAGAATTGTGTAGAGATTGCTGAGGTTGGCATTGACATTTAGAAGATGCTACAAAGAGATGACGCCATGCTCATTGAAGCCCACGATTCATAGGTTTGGTAATCAAAACCTTTTTTCCTGGATTGGGCTCTACTGGGTGTCCTGTGGCCCGCATGCGAGTCAGCTCATGTGGGAGGAGGGATGGAGTGATGAGCGAGGATTATGAAGGGGTTGCGGGGTGGCGTTGAATTGGAGGGTGGCAGCAGAGAAGCAACTGGAAAATTAATAAATACGTAAGAAAATTAAGAAAACGAACACTCTTTTTTATTTGTCTTTCTTAAATCTTCATCTTGTTTCTCCATTCCCATGGCTGCCATCTCATTAGGCCTCATCCTTCTTGCTAGAATTATTGTCATAGCTTCTTACTGGACTTTCTTCCTTTTGCGTGGAATGCATTCCTTTCCTGTCCCTTCATATCCTGTCTGCCTTTTAGGGTCTTCTTCTTGGAG
>RJWJ010020204.1:0-29357 GCA_004363605.1 Indri indri | reverse complement strand
AGTGATCCTCCCACCTCAGCCTCCCAAGTAGCTGGGACTATAAGCATGCATCACCATGCTCAGCAATTTGATGTTTTTTATAATTTCAATCTCTCTGTTAAATTTCTCAGTTTAGTCATTTTTTTTTCTTGGTATCATTGGATTGTTTCTTTGTGCTTTCTTGAAGTTTGCTGAGCTTTCTTAAAATAATTATTTTGAATTCTTTGTAAGCCAGTTCATAAATCTCTTCTTTGGGGTTGGTTACTAATGTTTTATTTTGTTCCTTTATTGGTGTTGTGTTTCCCTGATTGTTTTTGATCCTTGTGGCTGTGTACTGGTATCTGCATATTTGAAGAAATGGAGACTTAGTCTAGTCTTTGCAGACTGGCTTTGGGAAAGCCTTTCACCAGTCAGTGTGTCCAGAGATTCTGGCCCTGGCCATCTGGCATGGTCTGTGGGTGGGCTTGCTGATATAGTCCTCAGGTAGGCCAGTCTGGTTCCTGGGTCAGGAGGTGGGTGGACCTCATGTCTTGTGTCTACAGGGCTTGGCCTGGAGCCAGGTGGACCTGGCGATTGCTTATGTCGGGGGTGGGCCTGGAGCCTGAGTCCACAAGGGCATATTTGGATCTTGTATTGATGGGGGCTGGCCTCATGTCTAGGTCCACATGGTGCTGGGAAAGGCCTGGAGCTTGAATCCATGGTGTCAAGCCTCAGTTTTGCATCCACAGGGGCTGGCCTGGATTCTGGGTCTGCAGGGGTGGTCCCAGAGCCTTGGTGGCATGGGGTCCAGTTTATCACCAGGGTCTACTGGGATGGGCCCGGACCCTGGGTCTGTGGGAGCTGGCCTGGTACTGAGTTGGGCCCAGACACTGAGTATGCCAGGCAGGCCTAGAACCTGAAGCAGTGGGATATTGTCTGGCACTTGGGCAAACCTGGAGGCTCAGTCTGCAGGTACCAGCCTGAAGTCTTGGGCCATGGGCACTGGATTTTACTGGGGTAGGCCTGGTGTTGGGGTCTACGGGAAAGTCCACTGCTCATTTCCCCCTTCTTCCCTGAAGAAAGAGCATCTCTCTTCCTGCTGTTCTGCCTGGGGTTGCAGGAGAGGTAACACAGGTAATATAAAACTGTCCTTTCTGCTGGGCGCGGTGGCTCATGCCTGTAATCCTAGCACTCTGGGAGGCCGAGACAGGAGGATCATTTGAGCTCAGGAGTTCGAGACCAGCCTGAGCAAGAGTGAGACCCCGTCTCTACTAAAAATAGAAAGAAATTAGCTGGACAACTAAAAATATATAGAAAAAATTAGCCAGGCATGATGGCACATGCCTGTAGTCCCAGCTACTCAGGAGGCTGAGGCAGGAGGATTGCTTGAGCCCAGGAGTTCGAGGTTGCTGCGAGCTAGGCTGATGCCACGGCACTCTACCCCGGGCAACAGAGTGAGACTCTGTCTCAAAAGAATAAATAAATAAATAAAAATAAAACTGTCCTTCCTACCCTCTTCAATGTGTCTTTTCTTATTTCTGTGCCATACCCAGGTGCTGTAATCTGTCACCTGCTCTCCTTAGCTCTCGTGAAGTATTTTCGTGCACGGATAGTTGTTCAAATTGATGTTTCTGCAGGGGGACAAGCACTGGAAAGTCCTATTCTGCCATCTTGCTGACATCTGGACTCCTAAGGTTTGTTGTCGTTGGGTTTTGTTTTTGTTGCTGTTGTTGTAGTTGTTTTTCTTGTTGCTATTTATTTGTTTTGTGACTTTTCTGGACTAATTTGGTGGATTCTATATTCCCTGTATTATGTGGCCCCCGAGTTGTCTGCTAGCCTTTTTCTTTTTTAAAAAAGTTCTTGCTTTTATTTTTAAACCTGGATTCCTAAGGGTCACACCTGGGTAAATACAATTCACTGGTCAGCCAATACATGCCTTGCCTTGTATGTCTTCCACCCTTTGCCAAGAGGATATGTGTGAGAAAGCATGCCTTCAAACTCCAGCCAGTGTAGAGGACAGCCTTAGCTTTCACTTTCTGCTTACACGGGGCCTCATAGTGAGACAGAGGTAAGTGACTTGGGTCCTCTCCTTTGCAAGCTCTTTCCTGGGCATGCACATAGCCTTGAGTATGTGCACAGCCCTTTAGATCCCTAGGAATATGTCAGAGCTTTTCAGCGTTCCCTATGGTTGTCTTGTCTCGTTCTCCAGGATTTCCTTTTAAAGTCCCAAAGTGGTCAGATTTCTCTGTTGCCTGGAATTTGGTCACCTTTTGGATACCGCACCACTGAGCTGAGGAGGGGTGGGGAGGGAGGATGGGAATAGCCACAAATAAAATATCACGGACTATACTATCTTGCCAGGCTTCAGTTAGTTTCTCTTGGATAGGTGATTTTTACTTTATTCTGTGGCTTTGTTTACTTGCCAAAGTTCTAAAATGGTTGATTTTAGTTGGTTCGCCCATATTTTCATTGTTTTAGAGGGAAAGCAAGTTCCCCGAAGTCCTTGCTTTGCCATTCCACCAATCTTCTATTGCTCCTATTTAAAAAAGTTTTTTAGCCCTCTTCATTCTCCATGCCCTTGCAGTTATGACTTTATTTCTAAATTTCCCTAACAGAAAAACTCTCCAAAAGAGTTATTCCTCACTTTCTTCTATTCTTTTGGTCACATAACATATATTAGGTATATGATAAAAGAATATATACATTATGCGCACATGTTATAAAGATCATAACATAATGAAATCCAGGAACTCAACAACCCCACCCAAGAACATTAATGATAGTATCTACCCATTTTCTGTTCCATTCCCCACCAAAATTACTACTCTCTTAAGTCTTGTGTTTAACATTCACTTGCTCTTTCTGATGTATGAGATTTTTTTCATGTTTGTGAGGATGTTTAACCAATACATTGTTTATTTGGCTTGGTTGTCAGCTTTGTAAAAATAGTATCATACTGTATGTGGTCTTCTGTGACCTACTTTTTTCACTCAATGGTATGTTTTTAAGATTCACCTATGTTGTTGCATGTAGCTGTAGTTTTTTCAATATTGCTGTGTAATATTTCCTTGCGTGATCATAAAATAAATTATCCATTTATCTGTTATTGGACATTTGGGTCATTTCCAGCTTTATTGCTCTTGTGAACAGTGCTACTATGAACATTCTTATACATGCCTCCTGGGACACCTACACACCCATTTTTCTAAGGTGTATACCTAGGAATGGAATTGCTGGCTAATAGTACATGTGAAAGTCCAGCTTGAGGATTATGCCAAACTGTATTCTAAACTGATGGTACCAATTTACACTCCTTTCAGCAATGTATAAGAGATCCCATTGTTCCACGCCCTCATACACTTTATATTGTCCCACTTCTTCATTTTTGTCATTATAGTGAGTGTGAAATGATAATTTCACTGTGGACTCATTAGCATTTTCCTAGTCATTAATGTGGTTGAGCATCTTTGCATGGTTCTTAGCCCCACATGTTTCCTCTTCTATAAAAGGACTATTATAATAATATCTGTTGCCCACTTAAAAATTTTTTTAAATCATTTTTAATGATTTGTAGAAGTTCTTTAATTATTTCGGACACTCATCATTTGTCAGTTGTATGTGTTGAATATCTTCTTTCTGTTTGGGGCTTTTTTTCTTTATGGTGTCTTTACATGAGCAAAAATTCTTATTTTTAATTGAGTTGAACAAATTAATCTTTTCTCTATTATAACTGGCAATTTTTGTCTTGTCTTCGCTAACCTACAGTCATAAACATATTCTTTATTTTCTCTAATAAAAATTTAAAAGTTTACTTTTCACATTTAAGTCCTTAATCCAACTGGAAGTGGGTTTTGTGTGGTATAAGGCAGGGAGCTGGTTCTACTGTTTTTCACGTAGCTGTAACATAATGATCTGAAGTTCCATCTCTGAAACATCGAAGTTCTGTATCTGTACAGGTCTGTTTGTGGGCTCCCTTTGCTATTGGCCAACTTTTTGTCCCTGAACCAGTACCATACCACCTGAATTACTTTATCTTCATAATAAATCTTGATATTTGATAAAGCAAAACCTTCCCATCTTATTTTTCTTCAAGAGTATCATGTATTCTTAGCCTTTTGTTTTTTGAGACACATTTCAGAATCAGCTTGTCATGTTCTATAAAAATTGCAATGACTCTATAGATCAGTTTGAAGAGAATTGATATGTTTATGGTATTGAGCCTTCCTACCTATGAACATGATATATCCCTCTATTTTAAATAAATTATTGAATATCCTTTGGCAGAGCATTATAATTTTCTATGTAAGGTCTTGCATATCTTGTGTTAGATTTATTTCTTGATACTTTATTGGTTTGCTGCTATTATAAATGGGATCTTTTAACTTAATGTGTTTTTATCTCTTTTGCAGGTATGTAGAAATGAAGTTGGTTTTTGTGTATTAGTATTATAACCATTTGCTTTATTAAACTTATTATTTTTAAGCAAGTTTTTTATTTTGGAATAATTTTAGATTTACAGAAAAGTTAGTAAAGAGATAGTACAGAGAGTTCCTGTATATTCCTCAGGTACACTTATCAAAACTAAGAAAGCAACATTGTTTTATTACTGTTAACTAAACATCAGACTTTACACGGATTTATCAGTTTTCCCACTAATGTCTTTTTTCCGTTCTAGGATCCAATTCAAAATACCATATTGCATTTAGTTGTTATGTCTCCTTAGTGTCCTCTGGTCTATGACATTTTCTCAGGCTGCCCTCTTTTTTTTATGACCTTAGCAGTTTTGAGAAATACTGTAGAATGTCCTCTATTTATATTTGTCTAAAGTTTTTCTCATAATTAGACTGGCATTGTTTTTGAAAAGAACCCCAGAGTTTAAATGCCTTTCTCATCACATCATCTCCAGGGACATATGGTACCCACATGATGTCCCCGGTGATGTGAACCTTCATCCCTTGGTTGAGGTGGTGTTTGCCAGGTTTCTCCAGTGGAAAGTTGCTTTTTCCCTTTTCATACTCTGTGCTTTGGAAGACTCTAGCCCACCCTTAAGGAGAGGGGGAGGAATTAAGCTACAGCTCCTGGAAGAGGGTGTATATATATATTATCTGAAACTCTTCTGTAAAGAAGATTTGGCTCTTATCCTTTATTTATTTATTATTTATTCAGTCACTTGTTTATATCAGTATGAGCTCACGTGTATTAATTTAATAGTTTGTGTTATAAATCCAATGCCATGTTGTTTTGTTGGTCCAATTGTTCCAGCTTTGGCCACTGGGGGCTCTTTCAGGTTGGCGCCTGGGTCCCTTTGACACACTCTCATCATTTGTTTTTGAGCACTTCTTTACTTTCTAGCACTAGAAAATGCTCCAGATTCATCTTGCATTTTCCTGCCCTAGGCCTAGAATCATCCATTTCTCCAAGGAGCCCTGGTTCCTTTTAAGTTGTCTGTATATCCTATGTTTTCTGTGTTGACAACCATATCATCTACAAATAATGATGGTTTTGTTTTTTCCTTTCCAATCTTTATGCCTTTAACTTATTTCTCTTGCCTTACTGAGACGGCCAGGACATCCAGTACAGTGTTGAACAGCAAAGGTGATAGTGGGCATCTGTGTCTTGTTGTGTCTTTTAGAGGAAACACTGCTAACTTTTCCCTGTTAAGAATGATACTGTGTTGCTATAGATTTCTACAGGTTTTATCAGGTTAAGCAAGTTCTAGCCTATTACTCTATGCTAAGAAGTTTTTATCATTTTTTTAAACCATGAAAGGGTATTGAATTTTTTATCAGATGCCTTTTCTATTTCTTAGGATGATTGTATCTTTTTTTCCTCCAATAATCTGATAATGTGGTAAATGACACAGGTTTCCCTCATATTAGACCACCTTTGCATTTCTCGTGTAAACACAATTTGGTCATGGTCTTTTATTTTTTATGCAGTGTTGGATTTGGTTTGGTAATATTTTGTTTAGGATCTTCACATCTCTGTCCATGAATGAAATTGGTCTTTAATTTTTCTTCCTTATCCTGTCCTTATTTGCTTTTGGCATTAAGGTTCTGCTGGTATCATAGAATGGGTCAGAGAGTGTTCCCTCTTTTACAAAATTCTGGAAGATGCTGTATGACTCTGGAATGATCTGTTCGATAGATCTCTCCTGCAAAACCATCTTGGTCTGGTGTTTTCCTTTTTAGTATTGAGTTAATGTTAAACTTCTAAATTAAAATCTTTTTAGAATTTTAAATGAGAAACTTGAAATTTGCTTCCATAACACATTTATTTTTTTTATTTTTTATTTATTTATTTTTTTGAGACAGAGTCTCACTCTCTTGCCTGGGGCGAGTGCTGTGGTGTCAGCCTAGCTCACAGCAACCTCAAACTCCTGGGCTCGAGCAATCCTACTGTCTCAGCCTCCCGAGTAGCTGGGACCACAGGCATGCGTCACCATGCCCGGCTAATTTTTTTCTATATATATTTTTAGTGGTCCAATTAATTTCTTTCTATTTTTGGTAGAGACGGGGTCTCGCTCTTGCTCAGGCTGGTCTCGAACTCCTGAGCTCAAACAATCCTCCTGCCTCGGCCTCCCAGAGTGCTAGGATTACAGGCGTGAGCCACCGCGCCCGGCCCATAGCACATTTATTTTATATAAGGTTTTATGCTTGAAATGGCTACACACAAATCCTAACCAAGACTTTTTAATGATGTTCTTCAAATTCTTAACAATTACCATCAACAAAAATCTTTCTTTGTATAAGTAATAAAATATTTAAACTAATTTTTAAATTGTTCAAAAATGTTAAACAACTGAAATTATATCTAACAACTTTTCTTTTTGTTTCACTGACAAATATGTTGTTAAAATTTCTTGCAATAATGTGAGTAGATTTCAAATCCATGAACGCTTTCATATTAACTATTTCAAAATAATGATGAAGCTCTTATTTGCAGAACATGCATCATTATTAGAACCATCACCCTGCAGCTAGCTTGGACACCATTAAAAGGGTTCATCAGCTACAAACGGATAGAAGTATCTGATATTCGTGAAGACAGAGTTTCGGGGCTTCTACCTGGAGCTACATCGTCCAGAAGCCCCCTGCTTGGCCAGTCTGCACCCAGCCCCATCCCAACCAGTCACAACTTGAGCTGTGTGTGGTATTTCTTGGAAACTGGAACACTGACTCCTCCAGCAGGTCCACAGGCCCCTTGTCCTCAGTGAGCAGAAGACTACAGAAGCTGGCTACTGAAGAGACTGTCCAAGTGATAGAGCACCTGCTGGCCCTCTTGGCTTAGCACATTCACAGAGCAGTAACTGAGTGCTGGATGCTACTTATTTGTGCTCACCACCTGCAGGGACTGTAGACGGATTTGTCAGACCCCACTTTACTAAGGGCCACCCTCTAAGGATCTCCAGAGAAGGCTGCCCATAGAGACAGGTGGCCTGCCTAGGGTCTCCACTGCCTCAGGTCCTACCTGGACACCTCTAGGGCTAAGAGGATCAAACCTCTTCACCTACCTGTAATCCTCATACCAACAGGAAAACTCTGCCTAATTTTCATTTGTTCTTTTGGTGGGAAGAGTTTTAACTACCACTTCAATCCCTTTAATAGTTGTAGGACTATTGAGGATTTCTTTTTCTTCTTGAGTTTTCAGTAAGATATGGTTTTCTAGGAATTGGTCCATTTTGTCTATGTTTTCAAATTCATTGGCATAAAGTTTCCTTATATTTTTATTCTCTGCTGTATATAATCTGTAGCTATGTCTCCTTTTTCATTGCTGATATTGGTGATTAGTGCCTTCTCACTTTTTTTCTTGATCAATCTCTCCAGAGGTTTGTCTATTTTATTGGTCTTTTCAAAGAACCAACTTTTGGCTTTGTTGCTCCTCTCTATTGTGTCTTTGTTTTCTATTTCTTTAATTTCTGCCCTTATCTTTTTTGATCTCCTTCCTTCCACATTTTTTGGGTTTATTCTATTGTTCTTTTTCTAATTTCTTAAATTGGACATCGAGCTCATTCATTTTCAGTCTTGCTTGTTTTCTAATTTGCGCATTTAACGATATGAATTTCACTCTAAATACTGCTTTTCTACGAGTTCAGCTATGTAGTAGTTTCATTTTTGTTCAGTTTCAAGTACTTCAACATCCATCATGGTTACTTCTTTGACTTGTGAGTTATATAGAAATGTGTTTTTAAATTTCCAAATGTTTGGGGATTTTAAAATTTACCTCTCTGTTATTAAAATCTATCTTAATTGCATTATGGTCTGAGGATGTGGTCTGTGAGATAACAACTCTTTGAAATTTATTTATACTTGTTTTATGGCTTAGTACATGATCAATATTTCGAATGCTTCCCATGTGTTTTATAAGAATAAATTATAAGAATATGTGTTCTGTAATTGTTGAATACAGAGTTCTACATGTCTATTATCAAGTTTGTTAACTGTGTTGTTAAAATTTATTTATTTATACTGGTTGTTTTTGTTATGATCTACCAATAATTGAAAGAAGTGTGTTAATAGTCAACTATGGTAGTGGATTTGTCAATTTCTCCTTTTAATTCTATCTCTCTCTTTTTTTTTTTTTTGCTTTATATATTTTGAGGGTATTTTATTGGGAATATCCAAATTAAGCATTGTTATATATTCCTAGTAAACATGTAATGACCTTCTCTATTCCTGATAATGCAATTTTCCTTGAAGCTTATTGTTTCTTGTATTAATATAGTAATGCAAGTCTTTCTTGTTAGGATTTGTGTGGTATATAGTTGTCCATCCTTTTACTTTTGAGCATTTTCATGGCTTTATTCTTTAATTATATTTCTTGGAAACAACATCTAGCTGTTAAAAAATCTAGTCTGATGTTCTGTCTTTTAATTGGCAAATTTAGTCTGTTTACATTTACTGTGATATATTTGGATTTGTTTCTACAATCATATTTTTTCATTTCTGTTTTCCACCACCACCTTTATATGCTTCATTTTCTCTTTTCTCACCTGCTTTTTTAGTTTTGGGATTTGTTTTCTTATTTGATTTTTTCCTCCCTATTTTTGGATTTCTTTTTCATTTCTTTCTGTGATTATCCCGGAAATTTTTCTATGTATGTTTAACTTATAAAGCCTAAAGTTAAGCAGTATTTTAACCCCCCTCTTGAAGAATGCAGGAAGCTTAGAGACTTCAACTCTAGTCATTTCTCTCATGACCATATACTATTGTTTTAAGATATGTTGATTTCTTCCTGTTTTTTCTAACCTCACAATTATACACCATTATCAGTATTATTTTATATAGGCAGTGTTCGGACTCAAATGCGTACATTCTTTTATCTCACACCATCCTTCTAGGACCATTTCCTTTCATTATGAATATAGTGTTTAAATGTTCTTTTAGTATAGGTCTCTTGGTGTTAAGTTCTCCCAGTCTTTGTTATATGTAAATGTCTCTATTTTATCCTCATTCTTAAAACATAGTTTGTTACAGATATTTTCACTCAACATGTAGAATATATGATTCCATTCTCTTTTGGCTTTGAGAAGTCTGCTTTATTGCTGTTAAGAAGTCTGCTATCAGACTAATAGCTGGTTTGTTGTGTGTTTTTTTGTTTTTTTCTTTACTGGAATGTGCAGGGGATCCTGTAGTTTTATTCTAACATGTTTAGGCATGTATTTCTTTTTTATTTATTCTACTTTGGAAATGTGCTTTGTGGCTCAGTGGATTCATGGTTTTCAAATTTTCTGGAAAATTCTCAACCATTATCTCTTCAAATATTGCCTTTCTTTTATTCTTTCTATTTTTTCTTTCTCAGAATACAGTTGGTCATATTTTAGAACTCCTCATTCTATCTTCCATATCTCATAAGATCTCTGATGTTTTTTATCTCCTTGTCTTTCTGCATTTAATTCTGGGTAATTTCTTTAGATATATCTTTCAGCTTACTGATTCTTCAGCTATGTCTACTCTGCTCTTTAATCTGTCCATTGAGTTTTTTATTTCAAAAATTGTATTTTCCATTTGTACAAGCCCCATATATTTTACTTTCTAATCTGCTTAATCGTCCCTAATAATCTCTTGTTGCTTGGTCATCTTTGTGATTACATCTATTCTTTAAGCATTTTATATAATTTTTGTTCAACCTGTGGTCACCGTTTGCATGAGTATGACATTGTAAATCTTGTTCACATCTAAACCATATGGTGCACACTAATTACATATCCTTCCTTGTACACCTTTTTGTTTTCCTAGGAGCTAATAATTATCTGTTTTGTTTCCTTTTGCTTAGTGTTCTAGTACCTATTACTAATTATTCTCTGAAATTCTTTTTAAAATCCAAATCAGATCATGTCCTTCCTCTACTCAGACTACTCCCATGGCTCTCATTTTCCTGAGAACAAAAGCCAAAGCCCTCACCATGGCCCATAAATTCCTGCCTAATCTGGTTCCCTTTACCTCTCTGACCTCATCTTCCACCACTCTCTCTATCACTCATTCTTCTCCAGCCACACTGGCCTCGTCGCGGTTCCCCAAGCATGCTAGGTCCCCTCCCTATTCAGGGCCTTTGTACTTGTTCCTTCTCACTGAGGAACACCCTTCCTCTCAAATAATCTGATGATTTTCCCTAGTACTTCCGGTATGCTCCAACGTCATCTCCCTAGAGAAGTATTTCCTTATCCACATATCTAACATAGCCCCACTTGCCTGCATTTTCTATCCCCTTATTGTACTTTATGTGTTATGTTTTTCTACAAAGCACTGATCACACCTGATATATTTTATATTTACTTATTGTGGTTAGTGTTTGTCTCTCCTATCTAGTAGACTGTAAGCTCCACAAAGCAGGGACTTCTGTTTTGTTCACTGCTGTATCCCCAGTGCCAAAAAGAACAGTGCATCGTAATATTTAGTAGACAATAAATATTTGTGGAATAAACTGAATGAATGAATGACTTAATTAATTAACACAGAGGATAGAAAAAGAAATGCTTTGAGAAGTAGGCCAGGCATGAAGGCCTTTAATGCCATGCTAAGGAGCTTGGATGTCATCGTTCAGAAGGGTGGGAGCTGTGAAGAAGCAGTCGGGGGAGGATAGCTCCTGGGTTCTTTTGGGAAGCAAGTTCTCATTTGGTGGGTAGTGGCAAAGCTCCGGGTTCTCTGTGAATGGCTCTACACCCTAGGGCTCCTGAAGGGGGGACCTGCCTCTTTCTCCAACAGCCTTCAAACTGTTGTGTTGTCATGACCATCTGCTACTTGGTGAAAAACAGCCCCCACTCTCACTAGGCATTGTAATCCTACCTAGTGTCAGGATTGCAATGCCCAGTGTCCCCCTTTCTCTGGCCCTGTGAAGAACTGTTTCTTGGTCCCCAGGGCAAGCAGATCACTCCTATTAGACTTTATCTGTGGTACTTGGGAGGGAGGGGACAGTGTGAAGCTGGTACAATGCCAGGCACATAGTATTATAATGAAGAACACCACAGGAAGGTAAATTTTAGCCCAAAAAGACTTATTTCCATTGTCAAGGTGGCAAACAAGCTGTGTGGGGTTTTAGTCCTGACTTTGCCCCCAGCCCTACTAGGAATTAGCCTGGCTCTAAGTGTTTCTGTCTTTCCATGACTCTTTGGACACTAATTCTGTTGTCTCATGTGTGACCTACCCCCCTGTTTTTTGTCAACCACTAATTTCACCAGAATGCCATCAATATACGCAGAGCCCTGTGGCACGCCACTAGAGACCTCCTTCTCCAGGCCAACATCAGTTCATTCATCATTATTGCACTGGGTTTAACCATCCAACTAGTTATAAGTTCAGTTGAGCAAAGTTCGACTGACTACCTACCATGTGTCAGGCCTCCTGCCCTACACTGAAGACACAAAGATGAATGAGGTGTGTTCCCAGACACAGATCCATAATTGCAAGGCATTGTGGTCAGTGCAGTAACAGTGGTGGGCAGAATAGACTGTGAGAGGCCCTAAGGAACACACAACCTAGCTCAGAGGACCAGGGAAGCTTTCTTGGAAGAGATGGCATATGAACTGAATCTTAAAAGATGAGTATGAATCTTCTGGAATCTAGATGATTAACAAAGGAAAGAGAGGGCAATCCAGGCAAAGGGTACGATATGGGCAAAGGCCCAAAGATGGGAAGCATCATGGTGTGTACCAACCTGCCTACCTAACTACACTCACAGTTCACCTGTCTTCCCATGAGGCCATCCTAGGAGACTTTGGCACATACCAAAATTTAGACATAAGGAGTCTGGCCTCCTCTGGCATGCTAATCTGGTAACTATTCTGAAAGTTATTGAAAAGTTGATCTGATGTGACTGTCCATGAGCTTGTCAACACCAGGTTCCAGTGTCCCTAGCTTCCTTGTCTAGACCATGGGGTTTATGTGACCTGCTTCCTCCAGACCTCCCCTGGGGTGGAGGTCACTCCCACTGTCCTGGAGGTTATATGGTCTCCCTCAGCCCCATGTGCACAGATATTGTGAAGAGGAGTTTTTCTGACTCCTGACACTGGCCGTATAGTAGAAACCCTCATCTTTGAAAGAATGGACAGGGCTTGTCCGTCTTGTCCTCAGATATTGGGGTTCATCTCGCCTCGGGCTTTATTCATGCCCTTACTAACCCAGGAAAAGTGGGTCATGGAGTCTGGCAGGCCCACCGGAAAAGCATGGAGCCCCCATGTCTTGATTGTGTGACCTTAGCCAAGTTACCTGTTCTCTCTGAGCATCAGTTGCCTCATCAGTAAAAGGAGCTAATGCCTACCTGGGACAGTCATTGTGGGTGTTAGAGCATATGTAAAGTACCTGGCACCTGGCCACCATTATTGAACACCTACTACTATCAGTATTAAAGGAAGGACAGCATAGTGGTTAAGAGCATGAGCTGTAGATCTGGACCAACCTGGATTGGTTTTTTTGATTTTCGGTTTTTTGTAGACAGAGTCTCACTCTGTCACCTGGGCTAGAGTGCTGTGGTGTCAGCCTAACTCACAGCAACCTCAAACTCCTGGGCTCAAGCGATCCTCCTGCCTCAGCCTCCTGAGTAGCTGGGACTATAGACATGCACCACCACGCCCGGCTAATGTTTTCTATTTTTAGTAGAGATGGGGTCTTGCTCTTGCTCAGGCTGGTCTTGAACTCCTGACCTCAAACGATCCTCCCGCCTCGGCCTCCCGGAGTGCTGGGATTACAGGCATGAGCCACCGCGCCCGGCCTCCAGCCTGGATTTGGATTGCAGCTCAACTCCTTAACTAGCATTGTGACCTTGGGCAAGTATCTTTTGTAAAATGAGGTTAATGTACCTAGCTCTGAGACTTTTGTGTATGACTATAGCAGAGTATAATATGCAAGGTGGGGGCCTTCACAGACCCCATGTCCCTCCCTAACCTGCCCTCCAGAGAGATCTCCTCCCTCCCCTAGGGACTACCCCTTTCTCAGCCTCATCTTCTTTCTAAGGCTGTCAAAGAGGACCAAGCTGTCCCCTCAGAGTCACAGGACCACCTTCTTAGAATTTTCTAATGTTAAACCACTTTTTTATTTCTGGAATTAAACCCAACATTTTCATGTTATATTAAATCTTATTCATCCTGGATTTGGTTTGTTAATAAGTTATTTAGGATTTTTGCATCTTTAGCCATCTACTGTATTTGTCTTGTTGAGGTTATAGTGATCTCATCCAATAGAGTTTTCTAGGAATTGATCCAATTCCTAGAATTTGAAATCTAAGTTTTCAAATTAAGTGTATTCTCTTATGTTTAAATTTTTGCTATGTCTTTTACATTGTTCATATTAATTATACCTTTTCTCTTTTTTTCTTGTTAGTCCCTCCAGAGATTTTTTAGTGGTTAGCCTCGAAATTTTACCATACATATTTAACCTAAAATCTAAAGTTAAACATCATCATAATCCCCACCCAAACAATTCAAGGACTTTATAAACCTTTAATGTCTCCCAGGTTACATGTTATTTTGTCTGCTATTTTAATTCTTCCTTTTTAAAGGAAGACAGTAACAATATCATTATTTTATGCAGACAGTCTTTGCTTAGATTTAAATACTCATTTACCATTTTATTTGCCCACCTACCTTCTTTTACCTCAGACCTTTTTGGGGATGATTTTTCTTCTTGAAATATATACAGTACTTTAGAAGATCCTTTAGTGTAGATCACTTAATAGGAAACTCTTAGTCTGTGTTTATCTATAAATAACTTTTTCCCCCATTTTTATTCTTTTTGAAAGACAGGTTTGCTGGGTACCCAATTCTAAATTACCTTTTTTTCCTCTTAACGCTTAGAAAATAATATAGCGCTCTCTTCTGGTTTCCATTATTACTGTTGCAAAGTCCGCTGTCACTCTGATTGTTTTTGGTAGGTGTTCTTTTTCTCTGGCTGCTTTGAAAAGATCCTCCTTTGATGTTTGACTAGAGCTTTTTTGTTGTTTTTCTCTAAATGTTCCATTTTACAGCTTCCTGATCTTGCTTCATGAATGCAATATTTTTTCTTGTCACTCTGAGGACATTAAATAATAGTGTCTTTTTAAAAAGTGTTTTCCCTGCATAGGTTTTATTTCCAAATGTGTATATTTGGGTGTCAGGAGCAGTGAGAAACTCTCACTGATAACAGATTTGGCCAAAGGCACCACAGATACTGAAGGCATGACCTATTCTGAAGCCTTAGGGAGAATTTGTATAGATAGTGGGGGGCAGGGAGGGGCCCCTCTACTAGTGTGCAAGCATGGGTCAGTGCCACAGTTCTGTCACTTGGGGGCATTGTAGTGCAGTGGACTCTGGAGCCAGACTGCCTGGGTTCAAATCCCAGAGCTGGTCAAGTCAATTCACCTCTATCTTCTTTAGTTTCTTCTTCTATAAAAATGGGGATAATAATAGTATGTACTTCATAGAGTTATTGAGGATATTAAAAGAGCTAAAATATATACAGTGTTTGGAATAGTGCCTGACACGTAGTAAGCGCTGCATATGTGTTTGCTATTATTGCCATTATTACTTTTGTAATAATTACTAATTACTACCATTATTACTGTCAGATTGAAGGGAGGAGAAGAAGAGCTTCTATGGTACAATGGGGAAAGCAGAGTATATCCTGCCTTGTGTTCCCCCAATATCTTGGAAGCAAAAACCATTCACAAAAAGCAAAAGATCAGGAATTTGAAGGGGTTATTGAGGCACCTTAGGGTGTGGGATATCAAGTTAAGTAGGTAGTCAGAATGGGATAGGATTCTTCAGTGGGAAAATGGGAAGCAGCGCTTAAGGGTGGGTCCTTTGGAGAGGTGACCTGTGTTGGATATTTCCTCGTTGGAGCAGAGTAATACCAAATGGAGGAGCAGTGACAGAGGGATCACCTAGGGTAAGGGAATTTCCTGTGTTTAATAATGCTTTTCTCTTAGGAACTAACCTGTCAAGTACTGAGAGGCTTTAAAGGGTGAGATGGCTCTTCAGGTTGGGAAGGACACCTCTGTTAAGGGGCAAGGCGGCTGCCAGGGGTTGATTCACATTCTCAGAGGTAGGATGGACCACATCAAAAATGCTTTCAAGTCTTTGTTCTAAATTCTCTTGGGTACTCCCTGAATTTGGAAAAAGTCTCAGCCTCAGTAACCATCCCAGATACAGTCTATATGAACAGAAGGGTGAGTCATACTGAAAAATAGGTGCTTGGTGGGGAGGCAAAATTAAGGAATCATTAATGTTAAAAGTAAAAGTTCAAGAGATATAAAAATTCTAAACAAAATTTTATCAAATCAAATCCAACAATGTATTAAAAGAATAATACATCATAACCAGCTGGGCATGGTGGTTTGTGCCTGTAGTCCCAGCTACTCGGGGTGCTGAGGTGGGAGGATCTTTTGAGCCCAGGAGTTCGAGACCAGCCTTGGCAACATAGCAAGGCCCCCATCTCTAAAAAAAAATATATATATGTATATATACGCACATACATATGACATATATCATATATATCACAACCAAGTGGTGTTTATCCCAGGAATTCAGGCTTAATTTAACATTAGAAAATCAATCAATGCAATTCGCCGTATTAGTAAACCAAAAAAGAAAACCCATATGATTATTGCAATAAACTCAGAAAAATCATTTGACAAAATTCAGCATCCATTCCTCATTTTAAAAAACAAAAAACATAAAACCTCTTGGCAAACTAGGAATAGAAGGGAATGTCTTCAACTTGATGTTGGGCATCTACAAAAAAAAAACCCCATAGTTAACATGATATTTCATGGTGAAAGACTCAATGCTTTTCCCCCACGATCAGGAGCAAAACAAGGATGTCCACTCTCACACTTCTATTTAACATTGTACTGTTAAATAGTACAGTGCAATCAGTGCAGTCAAGCAAGAAAAAGAAATGAAAGGCATCCAGATTAGAAAGAAAGAAGTAAAACTGTATTTACAGACAACATGATAGTCTATGTAGAAAACCCAGTGGAATTTAGTGGGGAAAAAAAACCCACTTATAACTAATAAGTGAGTCCAGCAAGTTGCAGGGTATAAGATCAATATACAAAAACCAATTATATCTATATACTAGCAATGAACAATTGGACATAGAAAATTTTTAAATACCATTTACAATAACATCTAAAAACATGACTTAGGAATACAAAAGTATGAAATACCTATACACCTATGTTGCTGAGAGAAAGAGAAACAAAATAAATGGAAAACTTAGCATTCATGGATCGGAAAACATAGTATTGTTGTGATGTCAGTTCTCCCCATATTGATGTATAGATTCAGTGTAATCGCTGTAAAAATCTCAGCAGGCTTTTTTACAGAAGTTGACAAGCTTATCCTCAAATTCACATGGAAAGGCACTACAGAGAATAGAAACTCCGGTTAGGGCCAAGCCTTCCTACAGGAGTAGGACTACCCATGGAGCCCGCACAGCGAGGAAGAACAGTGGAGGGGCTTCCAGGTGCAAACAGGTCTACAAAGGATATGAACAAGGAAATCCTGAAGTGGAAAACCCAAAAAGCTAACAGGCATAAGAAAAGATGTTCAAATATATTAGTTATCAGAAAAGCATAAAATAAAACTATTAATACAATGAGATTTTACTTTACATCTCATAGACGGACAAAATTTTTAAAAGTTGGATCATGCCAAGTCCTTTAGGGGAATATGGGAGCATAGAGGCCCTCATGCACTTCTAGTAGCGACTTCATCTTCCATCCTAGAGATAAATGTGATAGCATTTAGTCAGTTTCAGTATCCCCATGGGCCCCCCAAAGAAATTCTCACACAGGTCCATAAAGGGTCATGTAAGGGAATGTCCATTAGGGCATGGTTTGCAACAGTGGAAAGTTGAAGCTATGCTGGGTGTCCATGGCTGGGGGAGTACACAGGGAAGTAGTGATGGCTGCACCCCATAGAGGGCCTCTTAGCCTTTAGATCAGTGAGTTAGATGTACACAGGGCATCACTGATGATCTTCAACACATAGCACTGAGTGAAAAAGAATGAACCATATAACAACGTGATTCACAAGTCACATATATGCACATACACATCAAATATACATCTTATAAGAACTCACACAAAAGGATATAAGCTTATCCTCTCCTGGAACTCTTCACCTAATCATAGCAACATCGCTCCTTCCATAACCAGCTAGGTGTGTGCTTGTCATTTAGGATTTAAAAACAGAACAATATATTGTTTAGAGATACATATAAGGGAGGTAAAACTTTTACGAAAAGCAAGAGAATGAGAACATGAAGGTCAAGAGAGTGATTTCTTCTGGGGCAGGGGAAAGCGATGTGTAAAGAGATCCACAGGAGGCTTCTCAAATACTGTAACGTTCCAATTCTTAAGCCAGTCAGTGGGTAGATGGTGTTTTTTTATACTTTTTTAAACTGCACATAGAAGTTTTCATAACTTTTCTGTATGAATGCATTTAAAATTTTAAAGGAAACATGAAGATTTCAAACCCAATAACATTTACACCTAACAGCACACATAGAATCAAAAAGAATCACAATAAACACATTAGAATATCTGCCTATGCCGCAGCAGAGATCACATGCTGAACCTCCAACCATCGCCCCTCCAAGCATTTTCCTCTTCCCTCTCAGAGTGAAGCTCTTCCTTCAAGGGTTTCTAGATTTTTTTTAATCCAACATGTTCATTTGGGTTTGCTTACTTGACCATGTGCAGATCCCCACAGCCATTGGGCATCCTAGGTGAATCTGGCTTGGCTGGGCTCTGCCAAAGACTAATGGACTAAAATGTGAAACAGCTTCTCACCCTGTACCCTTTCCACTAGGACATCCTTTAAATTATAAGCATCCTTCTTAAAAAGAGCTATGAAGATCTGTGATCCCATCCTTTTGTCCACTGATGCTAAGAGTCAAATTTTCTAATGCATATCCTATTGCCAGCGTAAGGATGAGGAGGGGAAAGGGTGTTAATTCTTTGTACAGCAGAGACATCAAACCTGCTGTATCCAGGCCGCATCATCTTCCTGTACTGTTTCTGTTGTTCTCTATGTTCACATTTTTTCCTGTAACTTTTAAGCTACTATCTTCTTTAATGACCTGTATAAACACTGAATTTGGGTACCATTTTGTCACTGTTCAAAGCATTGTCAAATTCCTTTAATAACTTTAAGATCCTTGAGTCTTCAGTCTGATTTTTAATGTAAACAAAAATGGAACCATTGAATAGTAATTTCTTGAGAAAAAAATAATATCTTCCTATGGCAGGGTGGGTGTTGGAGATGGGAGTGGGGAATGAAGATAAAATGAAATAAATAAATAAAAAGACAACACATTCTACTGATCAAAGATAATAATGTAACACGGCCAGTGGAATACAGTTTCCTCTACTGTCTGCACCCGAGATTCAAAGGAAAAATAAATATTAAATGTGTTCAAGAAATTGCACCCTACTAAATCTGATTGGTCCAAAACCAGTAGGTGCAATCTCATATCATACGAATACCCAACAGATTATTATAATCAAGTAAATGGTTGCTACACAAAGTTTTCTTAGGTGGAGGATTTTGAAGGCCCCTTCAAGAGTTGGTCATTTCTCCCAAGTTTTGTCTGGATTGCTGCCCAACATTACTCCAGGATTTCCAGAATACAGTCCCTGGCTTATCAGCCCATTTCACAATAAAACTCAAAACCAGTGGGGAAAGCAGGGGACTAAACTTGCGTCCCTACAAGAGCAAAAGACTTAACCCTCATACCTTAGAAGTATATCCCATGTTGGACCATGTCTTGGAAATTGCCTCTATAGCTTGAAAACAAAAACAAAACCTGGCTGTTGGAAAAATGAGTGCGTGAGTAAACCTCAGCCATCCTCTGGCTAGAAGGTAATAATAGGGGTTACATTGAGTCACTCAGATCACGCCTAGCCACGCTCTGCCTCTTTTTGTCCCCCAATCCTAGCATCCCTGTCCCCGTTGATGGACAAATAGACATTTCCCCTCAACACTGAGTTCGCCTATTGTGCCTTGTCTCCCTGTGCTCAGGTTGCCTCGGCAGATCTATTGTTGGCTGCAATTTTAGTTGAGATCAAGTCAATGAGCTCTTATCTTACGAACTGGCTTCCTATTCCCATGGGATGCCTCACTGAGGTATGTGCCTTCCTGCCTAACCTTGTGTGTCTACTAACATACCAGGTAGAAATGTTCCTTGCAAATTAAACATAATAATGGGCTGCAGGCCAGTTGGAGTATAACTGGATCTCCCCATGCCATCTGTATCACCCTGGTCTGACCCACAATAGCTGACTTTCTGGGTCAGGGCCTTGCAGACTTGCCAGTGAACTTGTGGACCTCTGACCTTAACAAGGGAGGGCAACTGCTTACAGTACTCACATTAAAATCAAAACTACACAGCACATATTGCCATCTTCTTGCACCCATGCCCACTTTGAAAACTGGCAAAAGAGGGAAAAGAGTCTGTCATCAGTGTCCTCCTCAAACTGGGTATCTTAATGCCAACCCAAAGTCTGTGCAATAGCCCTATTCTTCTGGTAAGAAAGTCAGCAAAATTTATTTCTAAGAGCAGGGAGATCTACCACCACAATCAAGACCCACAAGACATGAATGAACATATGTCACCCCTGTTCATCACAGACTTCTGAACCCACCGTCCTCTCCATGAATCCAATTCAGGCTTCCTTGAGGTTGACCAACACTATTTCTCTGTCTCAGGACACCCCAATTCTCCAAAACGCTGCCTTCACCCACCATTATTAGCAACAAGCAATTTGGACTGTCCTTTCCCAGGTTACACTGACTCTCCCACCCTGGGCACACAGGCTCTCAGAAGGCATCTCATCCTCCATCTCATCCTTCCTTTCTTCAAGGAAATCTCACTTTGTAGGATATTGGATGATTTACTAACAGTGTCTAAGGATACTGAGTCCTGGAGATGGGACACCCAGGGAACTGGGCCGCAGCAGCCTCTGGGCTTCTCATTTAAACCGTAGGGCAGCTCACAGAGCAGTACTCAGTCTCCACTGTCTCTAAGAGAACTAGACAATGTTCTGTTGGCCTTCAGTATGCCTCATTGTCACCTGAGAGCAGTAAGTCTCAACTCATCAAACCTGGTGTCCCCTTTAGTATCCTGAAGTGGAATTTAGCAGTAATGGAACCCACCTACACACATAGTTTTTAAAAGTCAAGATAGCATACTAACTTCAACATAAAAGGAATATATTAAATGCTTTTTTTCTGTATCAATCAAGATAATCTCATAATTTTTCTCCTTTAGACCAATTACATGGTGAATCACATTAGTATACTTTTTTCTTTCTTTCTTTCTTTCTTTCTTTCTTTCTTTCTTTCTTTCTTTCTTTCTTTCTTTTCTTTTCTTTCTTTCTTTCTTTTTTAGACAGGGTCTTACTCTGTCGCTCAGGCTGGAGTGCAATGGTGTCATCATAGCTTACTACAACCTCAAACTCCTGGGCTCAAGTCATCCTCCTGCCTCAGCCTCCCGAGTAGCTGGGACTACAGGTGCATGCCACCACTCCCAGCTGATTTTTGTATTTTTTTTGTAGAGATGGAGTCTCACTATGTTGCTCAGGCTGTTCTCAAACTCCTGACCTCAAGCAGGCCTCCTGCCTTGGCCTCCCAAAGTGCTGGGATTACAGGTGTGAGCCACAGCGCCTGGCCCAAGTTAGTATACATTTGATTTTGAACCATGCATCTTTATATTCCTGGGGTAAACTCTACCTGGTCATAATCTGTATTTTTTAATACCCTGTTAGTGTCTGTTAGCTAATTTTTGGGGAGGATTTTTGTTTCATAAGTGAAATGGCCCTAGGGTTTTTTTTCCTGGGTTCTCCTTATCTGGTTTTGTAATTTAGGTTACACTAGGCTCAAAAAATGGAATAGATAGGTTTTACTCTTTTGTTATTATGCATAAGATCAGAATTAACTATTTCTTGAAAGTTGGCAAAACTCACCTACAAAACCAACTTGAGGGGGAAGAGTTGTTTGACTGCCATTTAGGTTTCTTTAATACTTATGGGACTATTCAAGACCTCTCTTTTTGTGCCAATTTTAGCATGTTATATTTTTCTAAGAATGTATCCTTTTCATCTAGGTTTTTGAATTCATTGGCGTGTCATTCGTAATGCTTCATTTTTTTAAAATCTATTTTGTCCCTAGTTATTGCCCCCTTTTCATTCTGTATCTTTGTTTTTGAATTTTCTTTTTTTTTTTTTTTGAGACAGAGTTTCCCTCTGTTGCCCGGACTAGAGTGCCGTGGCATCAGCCTAGCTCGCAGCAACCTCAAACTCCTGGGCTCAAGCGATCCTCCTGCCTCAGCCTCCTAGGTAGCTGGGACTACAGGCATGTGCCACCATGCCCAGCTAATTTTTTTTGTTTTTAGTTGTCTGGCTAATTTCTTTGTATTTTTAGTAGAGACGGGGTCTTGCTCTTGCTCAGGCTGGTCTTGAACTCCTGAGCTCAAACAATCCGCCCGCCTTGGCCTCCCAGAGTGCTAGGATTACAGGTGTGAGCCACTGCATCCGGCCTGAATTTTCTTTCTTTTTTTTTTTTCTTGATCACTCTTGTCAGAGGTCAGTCTCTCTTGTTAGTCTTTTCAAAGAATTAGCTTTGGTTTGATTAATTTTCACTATTGTCTTTTGTTCTCTATTTCATTTATTTCTGTCTTATCATCATTGCTTATTTCTTATTTCATCAAATTTAGTCATATAAAGAATGTGTCCATGGCACAAAAACAGAAAGGTAGACCAATACAACAGCCTAGATACAGATGTGTATATAAAAGAACCTAATGTATAAAAATCAATGGAGAAAGGACCTTTAGTTGAAAGTGCTGAGAAAATTGGCTTATGACATAGAGAACCATAAAACCAGATTCCTACCTCACACCATGTACAAAAATGGATTCTAGACAGTTTGACTGTAATGTTAAGAGCTGGGCGCGGTGGCTCACTCCTGTAATCCCAGCACTTTGGGAGGCCAAGGTGGGAGGATCATTTGAGGCCAGGAGTTCAAGACCAGCCTGGGTAACATACCAAGATCCAGTCTCTACAAAAAATTTAAAAATTAGCTGGTTGTGGTGACATGCACCTGTAGTCCCAGCTACTTGGGAGGCTGAGGCAGGAGGATCACTTGGGCCCAAGAGTTGAGGTTGCAATGAGCTGTGATGGCACCACTGCACTCTAGCCTGGGCAACAGAGTGAGACCCTGTCTCAACAAAAAACAAAAGCAAACCAAAAAAATGTAATGTTAATAGGAGAAATTGTAGGGGAATATCTTTGTGACCTAGAGGCTTGGATAAGACGTCCAGGCTATAATCCATATGCTGAAGAGATGATTAATTTGATTACATCAAAATTAAGTCTGGGTGTGGTTGCACACACCTGGGATTCCAGCTACTTGGGAGGCTGAGGCAGGAGGATTGCTTGAGCCCAGGAGTTCAGGGCTGCAGTGTGCTATGATCACACCTATGAATAGCCACTGCACTCCAGCCTGAGTAGCATAGCAAGACACCCCCCCCCAAAAAAAAGAAATTAAGGATTTGTGCTCAGTGAAAGACACTGGACAAAAGTAGGAGATAATGTGCAGATTGGGAGAGGATAATTTGCAGTGTCTGAACCAACAAGGGATTTAACATCTGGGATATACAAACAGGAAGTGAATCAACAAGAAGAGAACAGCAATGCCAATTGAAAAGCATAGAACAGGCACTTTGCAGAGGAAGAAATGTCTGGAAATACCTTGTCAAATTAGATATGCATATACTCTATGACCCAACAGTTCTGCCCCTGGATATAATAAATCCCAGGGAAATACACAGAGACATAAGGGGCCGTATGCAAGGGTGTTCATCACAGCATTAAACACACACAAAAAAGGCAAAAAGCTAAATGTATGTCCCTCCAAATTAGAAGCTTCCAAGGGTAAAAATACACCTTCCCTCATTAAGTGGTGTTTCCTAGCCTATGTGCCCAGGTACCCTACAGTGCTGTAAATTGGTTCCTGGGTGCAAGTTAGCCATAGTTATAATTTTTAAAGTAATGATAAATGTTTTAAAAATATCTCTAACAAATATTTACAAGTGTTTTTTCCAATTTTAAAGTGTTTTGAAATTATATTTGGACAGTACAGTATTTCACATAGTTCCTTCTTTGAACTTCTAGATGCAGTGATTATTTTGCTGACATGAAAGATTTAACGTGCCGCTCTGAGCAGCAGAGAGGAGCAATGCAGGGGCTGCGCCGCACGGCACTTCTCCAGCCTCAGGGAATCCTTCCCCTTAACCTGATTTTTACTTTGCTCCTGCTCGTCAGGCTACTTTGTTTTGTGTGTGTATGTACAATATTTAATTTTCTATTAGATTCAGTCTGCTCTTTTCACAATATTTTTCTGATAACATGGAGGTTTTATCTTCATTATCACAATCATCAGCATCTACTATTAAGTGCTTCTAAAAGGAACATAATTTTGTTTATTTTCTCAGTTATTTCCCCATTCTCTTTCTCTGTCCTTCTTCCTTCCTTCCCTCCTTCCTTCCCTCCCTTCCTTCTTCTTTCACTCTTTTTTCTTTCTCTGTCCTTCATTCTTTCTCTCTCTCACCCCCTCCCCAATTTCTCTTTCTCCCCCCTCCCTGTATTATTGGATTCTGATGTTAACAATTAGCCAAATACTGATTTTTGATGGAAATTCACTATTAATTATTTCCTTTTAGAAAAAAATATAAAAATATATAACTGTGGAATTATTTAATTAAATTGATTCATTAGAGTGGGTTGATAATAGGCCTTTGCTTCAAAAGATCTGTTATTCAAAATATGTCCATACATGAATGTAATAGTTTATGAATTTTTAGAATTTTTATTATTAAATTAACCAAAATTAATATTATGTTTACCACATATGAGTTTTTAGATAGTTCAATGCAATTCATTTGAAAGCACTCTTAACACATCCTAGCATTTAAAAATAATTTTTGAGCTGGGCACAGTGGCATGTGCCTGTAGTCCCAGCTACTTGGGAGGCTGAGGTAAGAGGATCACTTGAGCCCAGGAGTTCAAGGCTGTAGTATGTCATGATTGTGCCTATGAATAGCCACTGCACTCCAGCCTGGGCAACATAGCAAGACCTCATCTCTAAAATTATTATTATTAATAATAATAATTTTAAGAACCTAACGTATAAATAGATGTCATTTACACAAATATTTATTTTCAAATCTGTATTATAGTTCTTCAGGGAAACAGAATCAGTAGGATGTATGTATATAAATATATATAGAGAGAGACAGAGATTTATTGTGGAGGTTGACAAGTTCCAAGATCTGCAAGCTGAGTCATCAAGCTGAAGACTCAGGAGAACCAGTGATAGAGTTCTAGTCTGAAGACTGGCAGACTCAAAACCCAAGAAGAGCTGATGTTTCAGCTTAATTCTGAATCAAGGAAAAAGCTATTGTCCCAGTTTGAAGGCAATCAATTCTCCAAATTAAATTCTTTCTTACTTTGGAGAGGGTAAGCTTGTGTGTTCTATTTAAGCCTTCAATTGATTGACTGAGGCCCACCCACATCAGGAAGGGCAATCTGCTTTACTCAGTCTACCAATTTAAATGTTAATATCACCCCAAACACCCTCACAGAAACCCCAGAATAATGTTTGACCAAATATCTGGGTACCCTATGGCCCGGCCATGTTGACACATAGAATTAACCGTCACAAGTCCATGCCCTAACTTGACACCCACACACGTCTCCTTAAACCATACTTAATCTTTAAGTGAAGACTATAACACAGTCATAATTCCACTTAACATGACATAACTATTCTGTGTACAACTGAAAATGCACTAACCCCTTCCCCGGAAAAGGAAGTAAAGTCCTTCTCTGATATTTACTCTTTTCTTTGATATCCCATAACTTAAATACTATGGTGTAAAGTTAACAATTCTTAAATACTATGATATAAAGTCAATACATCTCATATTACATGATAAGAGGATAAGAAAGGGAAGAAGACAAAGATATTTGATACACACACACAAATATATTCATAACAAAATAAGGAGGAAATACTCACGACAATTATGGCCCTGGTTTCTGTAGCTGGTCACGTGATCATAGCTGGTCATTCACAACCACTTTCTTCCATTACCCATTCCATATTCCCTTTGCCTTCAGCAAGGACCTCAGCTGGTCATGGTTTATCATACCATGTCATACCTGGTGGGATGACTCAAACCTTTATTCCCGAAAGGTCTGGGACATTCATAGTCCTGCCTGGTTTGGATCGTTATAATTTTCCATTAACCTTAATCATAAGGCATGGTAATACCTAAGACACTCTAAGGGATCTGCTGTATTCCAGAATACTTTTCCTTACTTCCACTGTGGAGCAGTAGTCCAGTTTCCCCTCAGTAGACAAGATCAATCACCCCAGCCAACACTGTAACTCCCTTCTTTGCCTATTCAGAGACATGAGATGTTGGAAGTGACTGGGCAGCAGTCTTACCTTCAGCATGCCTCCCTTTGGAACTAAGACCTCTAGGCCAGCAAAACATAAGGTCTCTGGAATAGGAGCAAAAAATTTTACTAGTGAGTCACAGGGGGTGATAATGAGTGGTGCTATTTCCACCCATTGATTCCTGGACCTATGAATCGGGGCTGTGGGAGAAATAGCACCATATATTAGACACTGATTCGGAGCATATGCAGCCTTTTGAAGAACCTTGCCCCAGCCCTGCAAGGTATTGCCACCTAGTTGGCACTGTAACTGAGTCTTCAAAATGCCATTCCACCATTCTATCAAGCTGGCTGCTTTGGGATGGTGGGAAACATGGTGAGACCAGTGAATTCCATGAGCATGGGCCATGAGCACAGGCCCATTGCTGCACTTTGCTTGCTCTGAAGTGAGTTCCTTGACCATAAGCAATGCTGCCTGGAATACCACGATGGTGGATAAGGCATTCTCTAAGTCCATGGATGGTAGTTTTGGCAGCAGCATTGTGTGCAGAGAAGGCAAACTCACATCCAGAGTGTCTATTCCAGTAAGAAAAAAACACTGCCCCTTCCATGATGGAAGCGGTCCAATGTAATCAACCTGCCACCAGGTAGCCGATCCCCCCAGGGAATGGTGCCATATCGGGGACTCAGTGTTGGTGTCTGCTGCTGGCAGGTTGGGCACTCATTGGTGGCTGTAGCCATGTCGGCCTTGGTGAGTGGAAGTCCCTGTTGCTGAGCCCAGGCATAACCTCCAGCCCTGCCACCATGGCCACTTCGTTCATGAGCCCACTGGGTGACGACCCGGGTGGCTGGGGAAAGAAGCTGACCGGTCTCCACAGAACAGGTCATCCTACCCACTTGATTATGAAAACCCTCCCCTGCCGAGTTCACCCTTTGGTGAGCATTCCCATGGGGCACAAATATTTTCACTTTGCCCATTCAAAAAAGTCTATGCGCATACCTCTTCCCCAAATTTCCTTGTCACCAATTTTCCATTTATGTTCCTTCTAAGTCCCTGGCCATTTATCCTTCCAAGCAAAACGCACAACCAGGCACACTGCTTGAAGTTCTGCCCACTGGGAAGATTTCCCTTCAACGCTGTCCTTCAGGGAGGTCCCAGAAAGGGGCTGTAGTGCTGCCCTGTCCGCTTCCAGGCAGTACCTGCATATAGCACAAGGCCATCTGTAAACCAAGCCCGAGTCTTCTCTTCCTCTGTCAACTGATCACAGGGGACTCCCCATTCCCAAAGGCCCCACCTCCAGATACCAACATATTGAAGATTATATTTCAACATATGAATGGGGGAACACAAACATTGAGTCTATAGCAAAAGGAATATAGTAACATTTGTGAACAACTTGAGGAAAGAATTATTATTTAAAAACTATTAAAATGTTCCACTGGATTCAAATGATTTAAAGAATGAAATAGAAATTCTGGCTAGTAGATAGAAAAATAACATAAATTCTCCTTTTCCATTTACCACCACCTACTTGGACAAAAATCATTTCTCATTAATAGCAACAGTCAAGAATTTGAAAAGATCGTTTGTAAAAAAATCTTGATCAGGAATTGTGTGTAGCTGTTTCTAGCATAAAACCTTATGTAAAATATATATCCGCAGAAGATGCTCAAGTATGTCATTAAAAATGTGGAAACAGTTTATTTAGATATTTATACAAATTAAAGATTCACTATCTTCTCTAATACTATATATTTTCCTTTTGTCATAACTGTATGAAATAAACACAAAGTAATATGTTTTCATCAAGTCTCCTTCCCTTCCCTTTCTCGGCAACCCCATAATCCCTCCAAATCAGAGCCAGAGGCAGAGCCAGGATGATGTTTCCTCCAGGCCATAGGGAGGCTTTGTACCAGCAGTTCAGCAGCCCCTAGGTGGGTGCCCCTTCCCCTCTGAGTGCCCCTCAATGTGCCCACTCCTCCCGAGACCCTTTCTGTTCCCTTGGGCCTCAGCTTTTGATCTGCAATGGCTGGATATATAGAAGGGTCAGCATTGGGACTGTCCCAGGCAAGCTACAGGTTGAGCAGGTGACCACACAGGCCACACAGCAGGGTAGACCCAGCTGGGGACTCTAAGGTCTGTAGTTAGGGGAGGCAGGAAGTAATGGATGTACCAGGCACTGGCCCAGGCTGACCCTAAGCCCTAGTATAGGGGAATGGCCTGGCTGTTTACCTACCCTCCTGTTTGGAGCTGATCACAGGACAAAACAGGGGATGCCATGGGCCAGGAGCCGGGAGCTGCTAGAAGGGAGGTCCTCAGAAGAGAATGAGGTCTGAATTCCAGGTAAAGGGTAGGAAGGGGTTCAATCCCAACAGTACCCCCCGTCAATAGTTGAGGGAATGAAATGGCCAGAGAGGAGACTGGCCCTGAAAGCATCTCCACAGCTTGAGTCCCTCCATAGCCAACCTCAACTCCTGAACCCTTCTGGGTTAGGTCTTCTCCACTTACCTTCCTCCCCAGGAAAGAAAGGAGGGACCTGCTGGCAGGTTCCCCAAGGGAAGGGGGATGGAGTTAGAGCATGAAGTGGAGGGAGATCTCTTCACCTCAAAGGGCTGCGTGTCCTCTGACACTGCCTTGAAGCTGCCATCTTTCTGGAGGCCACCACAGTCTGCAGGGGTCACAAGTCAGGGCACACCCCAGCCTCAATGACCTATCCCTATCCATTATACTTATAAAGGCCTACATTTTCCCACCTGATGTCCCTACCATCTTACTTCCAGTGCCCCAGCCATTCTCAGCAAGACAAGCTGAGCCCTGCTGTCTGGCCCCCCCAGGGTTAGCTACCACCGAAACCTCAGGCGGGTTCTCCTCCCTTTCCTCACAACCTGGAAAACTCCAACTCCTCATTCCAGACAGCTCATAACCACCTTCTCTATGGGGTCTTCCCTCACCTTCCCTCGGGCACAGAAAAGTGGACATATTAGCTATGAAAAATGTATAGTCGAAATAAAGAACACAAGAGATAGGATAAAAGTAGGTTGACTACAGTTGAAGAATGAACAAGTAAGTTGGAAGATCAGATTGAGCTTCCCCAGAAAGCAGCAGGAAAGAATAAAAATATAGAATGACGGCCGGGCGCGGTGGCTCACGCCTGTAATCCTAGCACTCTGGGAGGCCGAGGCGGGCGGATAGTTCTGAGCTCAGGAGTTTGAGACCAGCCTGAGCAAGAACGAGACCCCGTCTCTACCAAAAATAGAAAGAAATTAATTGCACAGCTAAAAATATATATAGAAAAAATTAGCCGGGCATGGTGGCACATGCCTGTAGTCCCAGCTACTCGGGAGGCTGAGACAGTAGGATCGCTTGAGCCCAGGAGTTTGAGGTTGCTGTGAGCTAGGCTGACGCCACGGCACTCGCCCCAGGCAAGAGAGTGAGACTCTGTCTCAAAAAAAAAAAAAAA
>RJWJ010020203.1:0-23252 GCA_004363605.1 Indri indri | reverse complement strand
ATTAATTTTCAAAAGTCAATTTAACCATCCATTTGGAGCATCAATATGGCTTATTTGAAAAGAGAACATTTAGACTGGTCGCGGTGGCTCACACCTGTAATCCTAGCACTCCTGGGAAGCCGAGGCAGGAGGATTGCTAGGGGTCAGAAGCTCGAGACCAGCCTGAGCAAGAATGAGACCCCGTCTCTACTTAAAATAGAAAGAAATTAGCAGGACAACTAAAAATACATAGAAAAAATTAGCCGGGCATGGTGGCGCATGCCTGTAGTCCCAGCTACTCGGGAGGCTGAGGCAATAGGATTGCTCGAGACCAGGAGTTTGAGATTGCTGTGAGCTAGGGCTGACGCCACGGCACTCTAAACTGGGCAACAGAGCGAGACTCTGTTTCAGAAAAAAAAAAAAAAAAAAAGAGAGAACATTTAAACACTTTACTTTTTCCATTAACTCAAACACACATAGCTCACTTTACAAGGCCAGATTTCACTCAGGACATACCTAAACCAGGAAGCATAAACCTGAATAAAGTGAAACTATGGTCACTCCAATTGTAACATAGAGAGGTAGAGTTTGACTCAGGTCAGAATTAGAGAGGACATTAAGTTTACAGAATTGGGAGTCTTTTCAGTCAACTTTTAATAGTAACTCAACACTATAATCGCGCATACAAAAAATTTTCAAAATGAAATTAAAACAAATTTACCTCTTTTGAATCATCTATTCTCTCAAAATACACAAAAGCAAATCCTCGAGATCTCCCAGTTCGCTGATCATAAACCACATTGACACCACTCAGTGGTCCATATCGAGAAAATACTTCACGAAGATCTCTCTCTGTTGTATACAAACTGAGGCCAAACACTCCAAGACAAGTGTTGGGATCTGGATTTGCCTATCGAATAAACATGTTATTTAAATTTAATTAAAACTCTGAATTAAAAAACACAGAAATACTTTATTTAGAACACCTCATCCAACACACAAAAAATGTATTATTTCTAGTCATTTGGAAATAAGATTTTAAGAGAACTAAAGCAGATGAACTACATTTTACAGTTCATAGTACACTTGGGCCTTCTTTGAAATATATATACCCCCTGGCTATAGCCTGAATAAAAGCATTCGGACACTCCACTCTAGCTCAGCAATTTTTCAGAATGTATCCTAAGAATTCATCCTCAGTTTAATACCGTATTTCTAATTTATTCAAACGTTTCATATCCCTAATAGATCTGTAATATGACTCCCTCGCCTCCATTTTCATTCTTTAGCAAGGATATTCTTTCGATGTTTCCACAATCCAGATTTAAGAAATAAATGTACAGATTTCAAAACATCATTAAATAATGATGTACTCTACCACAGTTAAGTGAGTCAGTATCATGTGGGAGAAGCACAGCATAGCATAGCAGTTAAGCACAGGAACTTTACTGGTTGTGCTTTATCTGGGCTCTGCCAGTAAGCAAACACCAAAAACCCCTCCATGTCACACACCCGAGACTCAGTCTCCTTATCCATAACATAACTCACACCGCACAGATGTTAAGAGTATAAATGTACCGAACAAAAGTGTTAGCTATTATCACCAGAGTTTTTAGTATTTCCTTACCCCCCAATCCCTGTAAAATGTTGTATCGGAATATTTTCAACTCAGTTTATGCTTTAAATTTTAACTTTTGCAATGTATTTCTTTCCAAATTTCATCTCTTTTTAAACTACTCAAAAGTCAAGAAAAGAAAATATATTCCCTCTGCGTTATTTGTCACAAAACACATAAGCTTACTAAGATGGTAGCACGTCCTTTATTAGTATGTCTATGACATAGAGTTTTCCTTTTTTTTTTTCATTTTGAAAGCTAAAAAGCAGATTAATGAGGTTTCTGGTGTACCACTTCTAAACAATGGCTGAGCTTTCAAAAAAGCTAGTTGTTATACCATGACTAACACACAGGAAAGAGAAAACAGGTTTTCATTAACTTTTATAAACCACATACCCTGCTGCCTGTATGTCTTCTCCGGTTAGACATTGGAGAATGACTTCGGCTCCTTCGTCGCCGGTATTCTGGCGTATACGACCTACTTCGAGATCGTCTCCTGTGAGAGTGAGAGTGGGATCTGGATCGAGTGTAACGTCTATGAGAATGTCTCCTTGACCTTGACCTTTGAGAGAAATAAATTTAGGTAAAAATACTGGAACCAACACCCTTCCTTCTTCCAAGGATGTATACACTATCCCTGCCTATTCTCAGCTCCTTCCTCCTCCTTTCTGAGCAAAGGGTATTCTTTCTCTCGTTCTCTTAAATCACTACAGCTTCCTCCCTGTTCTCAGTCAATCCCTTCTACACTCACCCTTTTCACCTTACATTACAAACACGTTAAGATTCTACCTTCTTTAAAAATAAAACAAAAAACCAACTACCACAATCACCACAATAAAATCCTTTGATTCTTGGCATCTTCTCCCTATAGTTCTGTATTTCCTTCACTGCTAAGGATCACTTCCTTTCCAATCTTTCCCTAGCCTGTATTATAATATCTGCTAAATTATTTCATCAACAACCTAAATGCCCATCTCATCTAACAGATACTTTTTTGTCTTCATTTACAGATGATTTCTGCATCATCTTATCCATGTACTGCTGCTTCGCCAATTCATCTCCTATCTCATTAGTCCCAGTAGCTCTCAGACAGTCCACTTTTTGCCTATAAGATTAATTCAACAAATTTCTCCCAGGCTGGAGTGCAGTGGCACGATCATAGATGTCTGTGACCTCAAACTCCTGGGCTTAAGCCGTTATCCCTCCTCAGCCTCCTGTAATCCAACACATTCTTACTTACCATTCATATGATCCACCCTTAACTACACTAACTTGGACCAGTAGTGATGACAGTCATACAAAATAACTTCTACAATGCATTCAATAAATGTTACAAATGTTAACGGCCACAAAGTTAAAAAAGATCATATGGGGAAGGGAATAAAACTACTGAGGGACTTGATCCTCCTCATTTTCCTTAGCACTACTAATTTACAGTCCCTATTTTTTTTTTTTTTTTGGAGACAAGATTCTTGCTGTCGCACAGGCTAGAAGGCAATAGCATCATCACAGCTCACCGCACCCTGAAACTCCTGGGCTCAAGTAATCCTCCTGCCTCTGCCTCCTGCTGGGATTACAGGCACACACCAACACTCCCGGCTAACTCTTCCTTATTTTTTGGTAGGCTAACTCTTCCTTATTTTTTGGTAGAGACGAGGCCTCACTCTTGCTCAGGCTGGTTTTCAACTCCTGAGCTCAAGCAATCATCCTGCCTTGGCCTTCCAGAGTGCTAGGATTACAGGCATGAGCCACCATGCCCAGTCCCAATTTTTAAAATAAAAACACCTTTCATTTAAAATATCAACTGTTACTTTTAAATAGTAAGGAGAGTGAGACATCAAAACTCTTCACGAGTCCCTACCTTTTCTTTAAATCAGACAGTGACAAATGCTATGAAAAAAGAAATTAAGTGTAAGGGAATAAAAACTGTGTATGCTATTTTATGTTCTTGGGTAACAATCAAATGACATGAGAATTATCTGAATGAAGAGAATTCTAGGCTGGTCCGATGGCAGTGGGTTATCAGAATTTATTAACATTAGTGTCACTAAAATTGGTATTCGACCCCCCACTGCTAAATTTGACTGGCTTAAAAAAAAAAAGGGAGAATTCCAGGCTGAGGGCAGCAAGTGCTATTGCCCTGGGGTAAAAATACGCTCATTTCTATTTCTACATTCAAATTCTACCCAGTGTTATTCTGCACATGTGTATTTACTTAAATAATTGAGGGGTTAGTAAATCAAGCACTGGGTTAGATCCTGAATGCAACAGAAAATGGCACGACTGTGGATCAAGAAAAGTACAGCCTTTTAACGGATTCTTCTGTGTCATGCTCCTTTGCAAGCAGACTCTTTTCAAAGATACAAATTCTGTGTTTCTACCGAAGAAATCCAAGAAATGACAATGACTTATCAAACTAAAACTGTCCAGGTTTTTAACTTTTTTATCCCACCCCAGTATACCTGGGACATCTGATACAGTGAACTCTGCAGCAGTTCACTAGAGTTTTTGTGGTTGTTGTTGGTGGGGCTCTGCATCATCTGGGGACCACCCCCCCCCAATTACATCTGACCAGAGCTCCAACCTAGACAGTCATAATCTTCAGGTAAAATATACAGCTGGAATGTGAATCTTAAAAATGCTTCTCACTCTGTTAACCAACCAGTACACACATCAAACTTCTTCTGCATAAATTACATGCAAGTCTCCAATGGAAAAAACTGCCTTTTTGTTGTACAAAATATTGCTTGCATAAAATCAAATACTAACTGTCTCAAATGCCAAGCACATTTAAATCAATCACTATTCATTTATTTGGTATTTTAATTTTTTAGAGACAGTCTAGCTTTGTTGCTCAGCTATAGCGCTACGGTGGCCAACATTGTAGCTCAGTGCAACCTCAAACTCCTGGGCTCAAGCCATCCTCCTGCCTTAGCCTCCTGAGTAGGTGAGATTATAGGCATACACCTCCACACCTGGCTGATTTCTTTATTTTTTTGTAGAGACGGGATCTCACTTTTGCTCAGGCTGGTCTCTGGAGTTCAAGTGATCCTCCTGCCTTGCTCTCCCCACAGTGCTAGGATTACAGGTGTGAGCTACCACATTCCACCTCAATCAATATTTAATTTGTATTAATAGCTAGTATCCAACAGATTAATTGGGCCAAGAGATGATTCTTATCTAAGTCTTTATCTAGAATATATTTATTTACTTATTTATTTTTTGAGACATGGCTTCGCTCTGTTGCCCAGGCTGGAGCAAATTGGTTCCACCATAGCTCACTACACAGCCTCGAACATCTAGGCTCAAGCAAAGCCTCTTGAGTAGCGAGGACTACAGGCATGCCCCACCATGCCTAGCCATTTTTTGTAGAGACTTGGTCTGGCTATGTCCCCCAGATTGGTCTCAAACTCCTGGCCTCAAGCGATCCTTCTGCCTCACCTCAGTCTCCCAAAGTGCTAGGATTACAAGCTTGAGTCACTGCACCCAGCCTATTATTCATTTTTAAACTCTGAGAAAAACAATTATGCTTCATGATTTTGGTTCTTTGGCAAAATTTCTACACAAAATGCAGCCCAAAACCCCTTTGTCATGAAAAAAACCCAAGAAGATTATTTTAAACACACTTACCTGGATTTTGATCTTGATCGAGAATGGGATTCAGAGTGTTTGGAAACCCTTGATGGACTACGAGATCCTGACCTGCTCTCCGATTTTACACGAGCAGGAGTTCCCGTTGGAGATTTTGACTGAGAGCGAGACTCCTAACAAAGAAGACAGTATTACAAATGGCACTGGTCACGTAGATGCCTAACACCTAACATTTAAAGTACCGTAATTATTTATATTGATTGCTCCTGAAAAACAAATGGTTAGGCAACACCCTCCAGAAAAAATTTCAGCTCATTAATAACCCATCGTTAATACTGCTAACTGTCCTCAATAATTCCCTACTTGAACCAGATCACCAATTCTCTATTAACTAAGTAATCATGCAAATTCATCTACAACTTGATCATACAGACACTGGAACATAAACCATACATTTACTTAACCTAGGACCCATTCATTCTTCCAGATTCTTTTAATTCTACTTCACTCTTGCTTTCTACTTCTCTTCATTCTTCATTGAGTTTTTCATTTTTCATACTTCGTGTATTCTTCCCCAATTCAAACAATTCAAAATAGCCTTAAAAAAATATTCAAGTGCTTCTATCTGACCAATCTTCTGTTCAATTTTTTCCCCCATTCAATTTTAATTTTCTGATCTTTAATACTTTTCATTAGCCTTCTTTTATCTTGATTTATCTTCCACATTCTTGGAAAAAACTCTTCAATTTCTTCACGAACATTAACCTTAATGGAAAAAGAACATTTAGTATATTTAAGCACGTGGGGATTATAAAACTCTGCTGGAGTTCAGAATGTTATCTACCAAATGGAAAAGCCAGCAGGTAAAGTGCAAATAACTAGTTTATTAAAAAAAAACAATTTTATAGTCTTTAAAATTGTTCAAAAGTCTAGTTTCTGACAGTTCACTGAATTTCTCTAAATGTTTTTCTTTTTTACCACACTCTTCACCCTCCTCCCCTTTCATGTTTCATTCTAGTTCCTAAAATGTAAACAATTTTAATATACTTAATCCAAATATAAATCTAACATTAACTGTAATTTTCCCCCCACCTAAATGTTAAATTTCCACTATTTTATAACCTGGAGGTTCTTGAAAGAAGCTCTCACTAAGCCATGCTAAGAAACTGAGATATAGTTAAAGCAAAGCATCCCAGGCTGAAATATTTGCACACACCTATCTAAACTGGTGTATTATAGCACACATGCCAAGGTTCAAAGAAGTCAAAAAAGTAGTAAAATTACTAACACCGTCTCCCAATTTTGTTTCATCACTTTTTTGCTCCTTCTGATTTAACGAGAAAGAATTTGTTCTGAAGACAAACAAGCATACTGGAAAAAAACAAGGGGAAGAAGAATGAAATTCTTCAACCTTCCCCCATAGCTCAATTCCTGAAATATGCATTTCTGCAACTGTCCCACTTTAAAATGCACGTGGAATGTGACAATATGCAAGAAGTCACAAAATTTTTATCATGATCTTTATCTTTAATCCCACTTCTTCGCTCAGTTTTTTTTTTTTGGCCTGTGACACAGAAAGCACTGCTCACAGTTTTTGTATATATTTCATGTATTTATGTATACTTGTACTCCCTTCAGTGATTATATCCTATATCAGAAAACTGACCAGTTTCTGAAAAAGCTGAATAAAAACTTTCCAAATAATACATAATTTATAACTGATTAAAAACTTGTTTTAAAATTCGACAGCTGATTATGACCTAAACAGGACCGACAATGTGGTTTCTCTATTTAAGCCTTGGTTATTACTATAATTACCCAATTTCCTACCAATTTTCACATATGCCGTAATATTATCATGCAACTTTTAAAAACATCTTTCTTAAAACTTTGCCTTTACTTCAAGTTTAATATTAAAAGACTTATAAGGAACTGTACTAATGCCTCTAGGTCTATCCATCTTTTCAGATGAAAACAAAACTGAAATATATAGCTACCTTTCTGTTCAATACCAACCATTCCCATTTAGCTATCTACAACAAGTCTTTCACTACACCTTAGATACCCTCAAAATTCCTGGACAGATGCCTGGAAGCAGGCATAGCAATGTGGGCTTTTTCACTCATTGAAACTATAAAAGCAGCATATTCAGTACTTTAAAAAAAAAGAAAAAGGTACGGCTAAATTGCTTGCAATTGAAGTTTCACAGGCTGGTTCATTAACTAAACTGACAAGACTATCTTCCCCTCTTTCTCTTTTGGCTTTCCCTTCTATAAAACAGACCCTCTGGCATAATGTTCCTTTATGCTACTGTTGAATAGCAGTAGCTGGAATAGTACCTATGAACATCACCAAAGCCCTTGTTACACACACATATCATCAGAAGGCTTTGCTCTGTAAGACACTGTAAACCTTTAATTTTACTAGGATAGAAATAAGAATCTTATATTAAATAGTTAAGTCAATAACATCTCAAAATTTAAATTTTAAATCCCAGTTGTGGAGTAGTAAAACAAAGCATTAAGGTATGATAGAATGTCTTTTTTGAAAGACTTCAGCATATTTTAAAGGAAGTTTAGCTTTTTATTACCCAAGGTATCACAAATGCCTAACCTCTTTTGTTGTCTGCCCTTCTTTTTACATCTCTGGGAAATCTAAATCCGAATAAATTTCTTCATGGAATCATCCACGATTAAAATAGTCCTCCTCAGATCCCTCTAACTCCTATTTACAAAGTTGTCCCTATCATTTGAACTTCCAAAAACAATCTAGAGACTTTCCTAAAAAGTTAATAACTGTTAGAGTAAACTTACCGAAAAGAATAAACTACCAAGTACAAAATAAACTTAATTTTTTAAGAAATATTTTTACTAAAATACCAAAAAAAATGGCTCATCATTTTAAGACCTGGTGGTTAATAAAGAGTTTTTACAAAGAAAAAATGGTCATATTAATATTCGCAATTTTAAAGCAACTTATTTCTCAAAAACTGCTACCAAATGTCACTTTCACTAAACTCTGCATTAAAAATCGAGCTACAAGAAGTCCTTTACTAAGGACAAATGCTAGATAATTCTTTTCTATCTTTAAACTATCTTCATTATGAAATAATTTCAAATCTTTTCAGAGGAATTTATAAAACTATTCAGAATTTAGAAACTGAATTGAAATTACAAACAGAAAAAAAATTAAATGCTGGGAAGTGGTGTTTTACCAGACCACCTGTTCTTACAGCTGTCAAGTCAAGAAACTGACGAATTCCTTAGCAACCTGGCTCCTGGATCCAACAGCTATTAAAAATATATGCTGCCGAGTTGAAATGGGCAGATTAATGATTCCATCAACTCATCACAGATTTTAAAAGAAATCTTAAATAGGTCTCCAGTCTACCTCATATCCTATAAACTGGAAGCCAGGCACAGCACAACCTGCTTAGAAAGGTTTTTCTTCTGGTGTTTATCTACTTGTTTGTTTTTAACTATTCTTTATTACCAAGATACCGCTGGTGGTATCTTGATATCTTTCCTTGCATTTTACGCACTGTAAATAACCACAATGACCATGTACTATTCTTTTAATCAGGGTTATTTTATATATATATATATATATGTACACATATACACACATGTTGTAGAACATAATTCCTACAACAAGCAATAACTGCAGTCTTTTAACAAGGCCTATATCATATTATAGAGGGAAAAAAAAAACCCAACACAATACACATGCTTATAAAATACTCATAAAATAAACACACAAACTATATAAATGCTCCATTGTAACCCATTCCAATATTAACACCAGGCAAAGTCTATGCCAGGTTAACAGTGCCAGATTTACACAAATCCAAGTTTATAAGTATAGTAATACATAGTATGAGTAAAGCAAACTTACTGAAAATATATTTTCCTAAATACTTTATGAAACTGGAGCTGTATTTCCATGGAAATACACTAGTGCATTTAGATAAATCATATGTCCCCAAAGGGGGGAGAATGTACTTAGAATATCCAAATATATTGCAATATTTATTGTATTAAGAACTTCATTCTTTAGGACTTGTAAGAACTGTCTATATTTACTCAATTTCAGTCTGCAGAAATAAGAGTTTCTGCTTCCTTCCTCTTGGATATGATAGAATACTTATTTTACAAATTCTTAGGCTGTTAAAGAAATACTTCCAGTCTCTTCTTAAATAATAACTGATATTAGAGCAATCCTTTAAAAAGAAAATACTGTTTGCTTATAATATTATTTTATTTTAAACAATAATTTCCTTTCCCTTGAGGTCATACCTGTACACTGCATTTTGAATCAGTTTTAAAGTGGTTTCTATCTGCAAAGGCTCAAAAATATTTTAATACTCTATGTGTATTTTCTAAAGTTTAGAATAGTTTTGGAGTAACTTCTATCATAAAAAATGATTTACTAATTGGCACTTACATAAGCAAACTTAAACTCGTGCCACAATTGTTTGTTTATAAGGACTAAAGCGGTTTAGCTGTATTAAAAGCCGATAAACAGCAACTAAAACGAAAGTACTAAGAACCTATTATAGCATTCTCTGCTTATGCTCTCATCTTCTGGTGTCAGAGTATTTCTGAATCTTGGGTAAATCAGATGCCAGGGCCCTGGTTTCAAGGAAAAATCATTACTTTTCTTCTCCCTCAGATCAGTCAGGCCTAGTCACTCACACCCTTGGTGAAAATTACTGGACAACAAGGATTATACACAACTATATAGGGAAGTAACTTAAAGGAGGAAGGAGAACTACATTTCCTTTTATTATCCTCCTCTCAAATTTTCTGTAGTGTTTACAATATTTTCCTCATTTGATTGCTACCATTTTCTCACCTCCACTTCTGTCCTACTAAATCTGCTGGAACATATGAACAAATAATCAGTATTAATTCACTTAGTGTGTGAATACACACCTTTTACAAAGGCCCCAGGGTTAGTTGATGCCTGAGTACCGAATGATACTATTTAAGTTTTCGCCCTGTCAAACAAGTTCTAAGAAACTACTATGGTGATTATTCAGGTCATTCATACTTGTTATCCTACTGGAGTTAACACTACAGGTAAAAAAAGTTCAGTTCATTTACAAAATTAAGCCTATAGACAAAGTTTACTTTGTCTGTTTTTTTAAATGACTCTCATCCCTAAATTTAAATCCCTTGACATTATTTTAGATCTCAAGGCTCTTTATTCTCACTTTAGAAACAGTACAAAGTATAAGCATCTATGACATCTGAAAATCAGTTATGCACTACAGGTATAATTACTTGCACTGCTCCTTTTCAAAATTCTTCCTTCCACTTACATTGAGCAAATTAGCACCCTTCAGTGAAAGAATCTCAAATATAAAAATTTGAGATGTTTCCTGAAGTTTACAAATTCTCTGCTTAAATGGGGGTGGGTAGAAGAATAAAAAAGCATTAAAATTAGATGATAGCACTCAATTTTAGGAAGACAAATTAAACCCAAGACAAATAAGACTTTCTCAGGTTTAATACTATCCCTACCACAAGGAAGCTTTATCCTTTTGTAACAGGTTGATTTGGTGAGAGACACGAAATTAAATTGCTTAAGTAGCTGAATAAGTCTTTTTAAAGCTAACATGCTATGATATCCCTCACATTATTTTAAAATTTCATCAAAAAATTTAGAGACCAATTTAAGAAATTTTCTTTTATTTAAAAAAAGAGCCAGTTGCCAAGTTGGGTTTTGAATGAGGTAATCACCACTTCTAATATTATCAGGTTTCAGAGAAGTGAGAAAACCTCCCATTTCTTCTATTCTTTATCAAAATACCTTTACACATACAACTTTTAATTCCAAATTGGTACAAATTTTTGTTTTGCTCTTCACTTTTATCATCTAATCACCTCTAAAATAAGAAGGGGAACTCCAGAAGTCTCCTAATACTCCAGGTACTCAAAAAGCCAGAACAAACCCCAAAAGGTGGTGAGAATAAGCAGTATCTTTCCTCTTCAACTGTGCTACAAAGCACAAATAACTGTGGAATTATAAGACAGACCCCTAAACAATACAGAATTGTTAACCTTTACTATAAACACTAGGCTACTACTCCACGAAAAAGAACTGCATTTAAAAATTTAGAGGAGTGGGGAAATAAAATAAGTAAAATGATAAGAAAGGCTAATCTCCATTCCCCTTAATTTCTATAAAGGGCACTAAAATTTTTTGAGGTCAAAATCTTCATTTTCGTTGAAGCTGAATGAAGTAAACAATTCATTACTTTTATGAAGATGACATGCAAAGCCACAGCTCAATTGCCAACCTCACTCCCAGTTCCAGAGGACATTTCCACTTAAAAGGTTTCTTAACCTGATATATATGTTCTAAGGACACTGTTTAATGGACCCATTTAATGGCACCATTATTCTCCTAGATCCCTTAAAAATTGTCTAATTCATTCTTTTAATTTTTCCTTTTATCTTTCTTGTTCTCTTTTACTTCCCTACAGCTGGAATTCTCCTTCATGCTTTATATTCCACTGCTGTCCTATTAGGCCAGATTTTTTCATAATTTCCTTTCTTAAATATGTCAAGTACTTCCTGCTGCCCTTCCTGTACCAATCTCTGGTCTTTACTAATATTCCTTTCATTATGCCCCTCCCAGAATTAAGGATTCAGAGATGCACCTTAGCCATATTAGCACTTTAGAGCATACTGGATTAAGTCCAAATTCCTAAATCTAGTATTCAAAATCCTCCATTATCTGACTGCATATTTAGTCAGATTAATCTTTCACTATTCCAGCACAACCTCCTCACTGTCACACCCATACAATCAATATTCATTTCCCTAATCATAAAATCTACTGAAAGTTTTATATTTTAGGTAAAGCTTTCCTGTTCTCCTAGTTCACAAAACGGCTCAGGCTCATTTTCTGAATTCCTTATTAATTCCATCACACAGAACTTGATTATATACTTACTTTTGCCCTGATTTGAACTGTAAGTCATCTCAAATTAGACTGTAAGTTCCCTCTTCCTCAACAACACTTACCCTTACTAGAAAGGCTCTTATCACTGAGTTTCACCTTGAGTTACTTACAACAGAATCCAGACAATTATATTTTCTTTCCTAAAGTTCTTTTACTCTAGTCCTTTAAAATGGAAGAGACATTAGTCTATAACAGAAAATTAAGCTCCAGTAACTGCTTTTTGCAAACTCCATTAATATCTCTGAGACACTGAAGTACAGTGTACTTTTTTTCATTTCTAAAATGCTAACGTTACTCTAGCCCTTGCAAGATTACCATGAGCAGTACATTAGAAAACATATCAAAGATTTTTAGAGTGGTAGATTCTAAGATGCTATAAAAGTAGGCAATACTAATGTTAGTCCTGTTTCTTTAATGTTTGGTGGCCTCCAGAAAGTTACCCTATAATTCTAAATGTCTTTTTAGTAAGATAGGGTTAATATGTGCCCTGTTTATAATCTACATAAAGCAAATGAAATTGCACTTAAAAGTATTGGAGGCATCCTTCCCATTAAAGAATTCCTACATGAAGGGAAAATATTAATTAAATCCAAAAACTGTATTCATAACTCCACAAACACTTCTGATAACCCTAACATTTGAATATTGACTTGCCAATGTTTTCCCTAATTTTAATAAAAAAAAGTTTGAAGACTAATAACTAAACACCTCAACACCCATCATTTGAAAGTCCTTTTTTGAGCCTAAGTGGTTGTTATATGTAGATATCTTAAGCTGCAAAAATAAGGACATAGCAGTTGTACGACAACTGGCTTATGGTCAGCAGATAAAAGTACTCATTGCAGTTTAAAAACCAAAAGCACTAGTGAATATTAAATTGCTTTAAGAAACAATAAAAAAGAGACACCTCCAGAAAACCTTCCAGCATTCTCCTAATACTTCAACTAATTACAAATAAAGGCAATTACCTCAACCTAAAAAAATTAAAACACAAAACTAAAAAGACATAATATGAGCCTGGAAGCATTAATTATTCAATTGAATTGATTTACACTAAAATACACCTGGGTACCACTTATGAACAATATTAACTATGATCACAAAGGGCGATAAGAGGGCCCTTTATTTCTAGTAAATAAATGGTCAATGCCTACACACATTTCAGATTAAAAGTGGGTGGGAATCTCACGTTACTTACATAGGTGGGTAAGGTGACAATATCTAGAACTTACTCCTTTCCTCCGTTTGATGACAAATTTAAAAATAACTAAAGGTAACAAGGTCCCACTAGTAGTCCTCTTTACTTCCCCACAAACCAAATCAGAATATTAACAACAAAAAAAAACTTTCTGCAATGAAAGTTAATCGAAGCAAAGACGAATGGACAGCAAAATTTCTTCCCATAACCACCTAACATTTTCAAAACCAGCAGCAGTTTAAAACTGTCACCAAATATTTTTATGGCATGATTTCACAAAGTTCTACTGGGACAATTAATATACCATCCTAAAAACTGAGCAGATTCACCTATTCATTTCCAAAAAATCCAATCCAAGAAATTAAAGGTAGCTTCTTTGTTTCTAACCTATTGCTCTAAAATCTCTTTCCTCAGGAAGAACTAAAGCCTAACGTGACCTTCTGATTTGACTGACTGGTTCCAGGTGTTTATATCATGAACTTCCAAAACGGACAAAATTCATTCCCTCCAGCACAGCCTAATAAGTGTTTTTAGTGTTTCCCCTAGTGACTAGAACCAACACAACAGTCGGAACGTGTTTGCCCGGGGCTTTTGTTTTCTTTTCAGGGTTTCACACTAACTCACTTCCACCCATTTCCACTACTAGGGTAACTTTGGAAATATAACTCAAACCTTGATAAACGTTCTAGTACATTTAAGCCAGGGGATAACGTATTCTTTGTGATGTTTATTTTCAACCACCCCAAATAATGAAAACCTTCTGATCTCTCTTTGCTGAAGGATGGGGTTGAGAAGAGAAATGGGACAGGGCCTGTTAATTTTCAGGTACCCCTCTCAGTTGGAGTATAAGCTGACTAGTTATTTTTAAAATACTCAGCCATGAAATTCGTTCAGTTATTTAAGATTAAAGAAAGAAGATTCCTTTTTTTTTTTTTTTTTACTGTAGAAACCTGTAAAGGAGCGGTCAGTTTTTAGATGAAAGGTCGCAGGAAGAAAAGCATTAGAAGTTGATACATGAAAAAAACCCAACATTAAGGAATCAGAAGAATAAGGCGTTATAGCATTTCCACATTCATTCTGAAGTGAAAGGAAAGTAGAAGGGACATTAAGGGAAAAGGGCTCCTTGCGTAGTTTTCCCCTCACAGCTCTCGTCTTAAGAACGCTTAAGGGTCGGTGCGGTCGTTGACTAACCACTTCATTAGGCTCGTCCCACCTTCAACCTCAAGGCTTTCGCCTTTATAGACGCAACGCCGCCGGTTCCAACAGAGACGCGGCCGCTCACTGCAATAGAGAGCCAAGGAGACACAGGCCCCAGCTAGTCCCACGCCAGCTTCTCCCCGCCCGGAAAACAGCCCCGCGCACTTTCGACCCCAAGACCCTCTATGATGCTCGGGGTCGCCAGAAATGCCACCGCAGGAAGCACCTACCACTATCCGGCCGGAGGGGAACTCCCTGCCGCCGCCTCCCGCCCCACCGCGACGGGGCCCCACACCTCGGAACAGAGAGAAGGAAGCCTCAGGGGTGGGGGAAGGGATTAGGACCCAGGAGTCCAGGTATCAGTCAGCCTCCAAAAAAGGGTGAGGGGTGTTATCCGTAGTGTTTGGGGAAGGAGTATAACCCAGAAGCCATCTTGGGATGTGAGGAAGCAATCGCGATGGCTCCAGAGGTTGCTCCCCCGGGCCCTCGCAGGACTCCCCACAACCCCGCCCGACCGCGCTCGTCCCCGTGAAACCCCGAGCATCGGGCCGCCGCCGAGACGGCTCCCGCGGCTTTGTACTCACTCTGCCCTCGAAGTTGTTCTCCTCTATATCACTCATGTCGGCCAGGCGCTCCCCCAGAACTAAATAAGAGACAGTCTCGGCTCGAGGGCCGATGGCCTGTTCAACTCGCTGACTGGACCGTGGGGTGGAGAAAAGAGTCGGCAACAACGGCCACTCCACTCCACTCCCACTCGGTCGCAGGCCCCGGCAAAATGGCGCCGGCGCCGCCAGAAACCTTCAGGCCTCCCCAGCGCGCGACGTCAGGGGGCGGCCCTCTCTGTGACGTCACGAGGCCCCGCCTCCGCGAGGCTTTGTGTCGGCTCGGCGTAGAGCGCGCGAGGGGCGTGTGTTCTGAGCCCGGTGACTTGGAAGCGCGTCCCCAGCCTCGACCTCCAAACTTCCGGCTCATAAGATCGCGTAAACCCTTTTGAAGATTTTAAGTCACCAGATGAGCTTTTATTGACCTTAGCCTTTCTAAATATTATCCAAGTGGATTCTGATATAAGGGAACAGAAAAAACTGGAAGCGTATATGGATTCATAATAGGCTATTGTTTTTGATGTTTTCAGCAGCCTGTATTACTTTTCTTCAACGTTTGCCCTTTGTAGGGTAGAAGTAATACACGCACAGATGAGATTACAGTGAAAAACCACAATTCCTTGCCTCATCCCTCCCCGCCTCCAGTCCCCCCTCCCAATTTCATTTTTATAATGCTTAGCTCCCTTCTAGTCTTTTAGGCTTAGATACTTCCTTAAAGCTTCATATCCAAGAAGTCCCAAATTGATCCACTTGGTTCCCAATCATGGTAATAATTTCTGAGATGATTTTGAACTTTAGTTGTATAATGCAGTTTTTAAGATTAGTTTCCTTGATTTTTTTTTTCCCCACAGTGCTTTGTGATAAAAAGGTTGACCTGGACCTTCAGCTGTAGTTTTGTTTGGGAAGTTAATTGAACATTATTATGAAGAGATAGCTACCCCTGGGCAAGATTTAAACGTTTGACTGTGTCTGTTATCGACAGGGCTAGGCATGTATGACATCTGCCTTTTAAAAAAGATGTTGCACTTATAATGAGGGAATCACGCCCATACCACATGAATCTTTTATCAATCTTATAACCAGACGAGATACCTCATGATGTGATGCGATAGAAAATACGCAGTGCCTCCTATAAAATATTCTTGATTCCTCAAATTGAACTCAAATTGAACTCAAATCTAATTAAGCCTTAGATCTAACCAAAAGTTTCCAGGAAATAGAAAAATACGAAAAACAAACACCAAGGTGAAGTAATCAGCTTCCACAGGACAAATAACCTAATTTCCCCAACGGATTAAATTTAAAATCAAGGGTGGGAGTAGGGTGGACTATTAGGGACTAACAGAGTCTTAAGACACAAAATCAAAAATGTACCTCTTGATGTTGATTAAAACAAACCAGCTTTTGAGACAATGACCAAAATTTGAACTAGGACTGGGAATTCAGTGATATATAAATAGTGATATTCAGGAATTGCTAGTTTAATTAGGTGCGATAATGATATGGTTGCTATGTGTAAAGAAAAAAGTCTTTAGGCTGCGAGTGGTGGCTCACACTTGTAATTCCAGCACTTTGGCAGGCCAAGGTGGGAGGGTAGCTTGAGGCTAGGAGTTCAAGACCTCCGTTTTTACTACAACAACAAAATTAGTTGGGTATGGTGGTTGGTGCCTGTAGTCCCAGCTACTAGGGAGGCTTTGGGAAGGATTGCTTGAGCCCAAGAGTTTGAGGTTACAGCGACCTCTGATCACACCACTACTCTCCAGCCTGGGCGACAGAGTGAGACCTTGTCTCTCTAATAAAAAAAAAGGAAAGAAAAAAAAATTAAATAAAATAAATCAAGAAAAAAGACTTGACCATGTAATGACATACCTGAGATTTGCTTTAAATGATTCCAGGAAAAAAAAGACCAATAAATACTGTAAATACAGGGAGGTTTTATAGGAGTTCATTGTCTTTTTCTCTCTACTTTTGTGTGTTTGAATTTTCCATAATAGTTTTTTTTTAAATTGCATCAAGAAACTACTTTTTTGTGTCATATTAAACTGATACTGAAAGCACTTTAAAAAGAAAAGATCAGGCTGGGTGTGATGGCTCATGCCTTATAATCCTAGTACTCTGGAGGCCCAGGCAGGAGGATCGTTTGAGGTTAGGAGTTCAAGACCAGCCTTAGCAAGTGCAACACCCCTGTCTCTACTAAAAATAGAAAGAAATTAGCTGGGCAACTAAAAATAGAAAAAATTAGCCAGGTGTGGTGATGCATGCCAGTAGTCCCAGCTACTCAGGAGGCTGAGGAAGGAGGATTGCTTGAGCCCAGGAGTTTGAGGTTTCTGTGAGCTATGATGATACCACAGCACTCTTGCCCAGGCAACAGAGCAAGACTCTGTCTTAAAAAAAAAGAAAGAAAAGGTCACACACTGTCACAACTTTATAAATAAATATCCAACCTTTCTGAAAGAGTACTTTGAAGGGCAATAATTACTGGAATAGACAGTTCTATTTATTTCTTCATTTTGAAATTATTTCAAAATTATTTTTGAAATATTTTTGAAATTATTTTCAAAATAATTATTTCAAAATTATTTTTAAAAAAAAGTTGTAAAAATAGTACATAGGATCCAGCAATCCCATTACTGGGCATCTACCCAAAGGAACAAAAGACATTCTGTAAACTGCACCCGAATGTTTATAGCGGCACAATTCACAATTGCAAAGATGTGGAAGCAACCCAAGTGCCCATCAATACATGATTGGATTAATAAAATGTGGTATATGTATAACATGGAGTACTATTCAGCCATAAGAAACAATGGTGATATAGCACCTCTTGTATTTTCCTGGATAGAGCTGGAACCCATTCTACTAAGTGAAGTATCCCAAGAATGGAAAAATAAGCACCACATGTACTCACCAGCAAATTGGTTTCACTGATCAACACCTAAGTGCACATATAGGAATAACATTTATCTGGCGTCGGGCAGATGGGAGGGGGAAGGATGGGATGCGTATATACAAACATAATGAGTGCGATGTGCACCATCTGGGGGATGGACACGCTTGAAGCTCTGACTGGGAGGCGGAGCAAGGGCAATGTAACCTTATCATTTGTACCCCCATAATATGCAGAAATAAAAAAAAAACATTTGGGGAAAAAAATAGTACATAGAATTCCCTTCGCCCAGCTTCCCCAAGTGTTAATGTCTTACATAACCACAGTATAATCAGGAAATTGATGTACTGTCAAGAAATCTGTAGACTTTATTCAAATTTCATCAATTGTCCTACTAATATACCTTTTTCGAACTAGGATCAAAATTCAGAATTACGCATTGCATTTAATTGTCGTGTCTCCCTTTAGTCTGAAAAGTTCCTCAGTCCTTGTCTTTCATCTTCAGTCTTTGTGTTTCATGGCCTCAAAACTTTTGAAGAGTACTGTCCAACTGTTTGTTCATTCAGTTATTTATTTTTATCAATATGAGTCATGGATATTTGTTTTATTTTATGAGTTATAATCCATTGTTATCATTTATTTTGTTGCTCAAAGATGTGGCCATTAAGAGTCTCTAAATCATCTTTCTCCATTTATGGAGACTGACCCATTTCTCTGGAAGGTATTTTCACTTTGGGTAGTTTCCTTCTTTACTTTCAATTTATATAGTTTGAGTTTGAATATTTTTATATGTTTAAACATACTACATTTATGATCTTTTTTGGTGAATTATCTTTTCCCTATTTTTCCATTGAGTTTTTATCCTTTGTTTCTCAATTTTTGAGAGTTCTTTATATATTAGGAATATTAGCCTTTTAATTTGTGCCATATGTTGCAAATATTTGCTCTAGTTTGTCAATTGTTGTTAACTTTGTTCATGGTATTCTTTTTCTCGTTTTTTTTTTTTTTTAAAGAGTCTTACTCTGTTGCCTGGGCTAGAGTGCGGTGGTGTCAGCTAGCTCACTCCTTGGCTCAAGCAATCCTCCTGCCTCAGCCTCCCGAGTAGCTGGGACTACAGGCATGTGCCACCATGCCCAGCTAATTTTTTCTATATATTTTTAGTTGTCCAGCCAATTTCTTTCTATTTTTATTTTTTTTATTTTTTTATTTTTTTTTTTGAGACAGAGTCTCACTCTCTTGCCTGGGGCGAGTGCCGTGGCGTCAGCCTAGCTCACAGCAACCTCAAACTCCTGGGCTTGAGCAATCCTACTGTCTCAGCCTCCCGAGTAGCTGGGACTACAGGCATGTGCCACCATGCCCGGCTAATTTTTTCTATATATATATTTTAGCTGTCCAGTTAATTTCTTTCTATTTTTGGTAGAGACGGAGTCTCGCTCTTGCTCAGGCTGGTCTCGAACTCCTGAGCTCAGGACGATCCGCCCGCCTCGGCCTCCCAGAGTGCTAGGATTACAGGTGTGAGCCACTGCACTCGGCCTGTTCGTGGTATTTTTTGCATACACTATTTTTTTATGTAGTCACATTTGTTTTCTTATTGCCTCTGGATTTTAAGTCATAGTTAGAAAGCTTTCCCCTATACTGAGGTTAAAGAGGAGTCCACTACGTTTCTTTCTAGTAGTTATGTAGTTTCATATTTTATATTTAGATTCTTGAATCATTTGGAATTTATGATGTTTGGTATGAAATATGGATCCAATTTTCCCTGTTTCCAAATGGCTACCCAGTTATCCCAGCACCATTTATTAAAAGCCCATCTTTGCCCTAGTGATATAAGATGCCACCTTTATTATCCACTAAATTTCTTTATGCACTTGAATCTGTTTTTGGGTTTTCCAGTCTATTTCCCTGATCATGCACCAGTGCCACACTAGTTTATATATAAAGGTTTTCAAGTTTTAATTTCTGATTAGGCAAGTCCCCCTTTCTGTATATTTTTATATATTTTGAAGTAAGCCTCATTGCTTATTAGCCACAATCCCTTTTTATGGAAAAAATAACTTAATGCCTTTTTATTATGGGCTTCCTGAGAAAGGAAAAGAACATTCCTCCCAATTCTCTCCTCATTATCATGTTTGCGATATCATCTCTACCTTCATCTTGATGTCCTCTATACCATCCATGTAATAATATTTTATGTGCATTTTCTTTTTTAACAGAACATCAATATTCAGGCAGATCTTGGGAGAAACTGAAAATATGCATATGTGAAGTATCTGTCCTCTCCCCAACTCAACCTCTCACTCTTAGCATGTGTGGAGTGTTTGACTATTCGAGGCTAACTCTCCTTGTTCAGAACTGTGTTACTGGGAGTTTAGAAGAGGATCCTGCATGATCAGAGATACTAGAAATAGAAAGTATCTTTAGTCTGCTCCTTTTATATGCAGAAAGGGAGGATCAAGAAGAGGAAGTCACTTACACCAGTAGAAAGAGGTGGAAACAAGCTTAGAAACAATCTAACCTCATTACTTGGTTTTACCAAGGCAGAAATCCCAAGTCACCCGCCCCCCATTTTTTTTTTTTTTTTTTTGAGGCAGAGTCTTGCTCCGTCACCCAGGCTAGAGTGCCATGGTGTCAGTCTAGCTCACAGCAACCTCAAACTCCTGGGCTCAAGAGATCCTTCTGCCTCAGCTTACCAAGTAGCTGGGACTAGAGGTGCCCACCACGCTCAGCTAATTTTTTCTACCTTTAGTAGAAATGGGACCTCACTCTTCCTCAGACTGGTCTCTAACTCCTGACTTCAAGCAATCTTCCCCATCCTCCTGCCTGGGCCTCCTGGAGTGCTAGAATTACAGGCATTAGCCACCTCATCCCGCCCCACCCAAAATCTTATAGCAGTAATAATACCATTGAGTACTTACCATGTGTTAGGCACTGGACTAAGTATTCTACCTAGTTTATCTCACTTATTACTCACACAACCTAAAGAATAGCTAACATTATTGCCTACATTTCCCCCTTTATTTATTTAATTTTTAGAGACGGGGGTCTCACTTAATTGTCCAGGCTGGCCTCAAACTCCTGGGCTCAGCCTCTACCTCAGCCTCTCAAGTAGCTAAGACTAAGGGTGCTTGCCACTTTGCACAACTCGGTTGCATCCATTTTAAAGATTTAAAAAGTTGAGAGTAGTAAATTGCCCAAGGTGAATCAGACAGCGGCACAAGGCAGAATTGGGATATATTAACTTGGGTATATTAACACTCCTAACCTTTAGGGTCCAATGCCTCACAGCAAGCCACTGGTGTTACAGAGAAAGAGCTCAAGTGACCCAAGTTTAGTATTCAGTTACTCAAAACTTGCTTGTTTTAACCAAGTACTGAAGTGTTGATATTGAACGAACTCTTCCATAAAAGTAAAAGCAAATACATAGAAGTTTATATTAATGGTTTCACATTGCAGCAGGCCAGTCCAAAAAGGTCATTGTCTTGCAATGGTAGTTTTTTTTTTAACATACAAAGTTTGAGCTTTTGCTTTACACATGTGTACAAAAAAGGGAGACTGGTATAATGCTGAAGTATTTTCAGTTAAATGGAAATATCCTGATATTGCATGACTGTTTCAAATGAAGTTCTTTAAAAATTACTGTTTTCACATAACCAAATATTGTTTGCTATAATAGCATTATCACACCTAAAAATTAACAATAATTCCCTAATGCTACCCAATACTCAGTCCATGTTCAAATTTCCACTATTGTTCCTGAAATATCATTTAAATATTTTAGTTGAAACAATGGTTTTTTGTTAAAACCTGGATCTAATCAAACACCATGATTGCATTGGCTTGTTTTGTCTACTAAATCTCTTTTAATCTAGAATGCTCCCCCTTTCTCTCTCTCTCCCTCCCTCCCTGTCCCCTTGCTTTCTCTTACTTTCTTCTTTATTTTTAAATGATATCAAGTTGTTAGCGAGACCCGGCCAGCAAACCTGTAGCATGTCTCCCTTCCTAGATGTATCCGATTGTTTCCTCATGTCGTTTTACTTGCTCCTGTGTTCTCTATATTTCCTAAAAACTGGTCTTTAGATCTAAAGGTTTGATCAGATTAAAGTTAAACTTTTTTGGCAAGAATACTTTATGGGTCACTCCATCAGCAGTGATGTCAAGATGAATCACTGGGTCAAGGTTGGGAGGCACAGCTCCCTCCTCTGAAAGCCACATTCCTTCTGACCAGCAAGCAGAGGCTGACACCTTCATGCCATCTGAATATCCAGTTTTCCATTAACCCTTCATCCAGTGAGTTCAGCATCCATTGAAAATCGTTTCCCCAATCAACCATTTTATTCAAAATGGTGACTTTCCAACTTTCTCTTGTCCCTACATTCACCAGCCGGCAATCTTCTACTAAAATAATAATTTGGGGTTTTTTTAAAGAGCTTTCTTCATCAACTAGAGGTTATTTCACTACTCCAAAATATAGTTCCTATGGGAAAGGATAAATGCTTAATTCCTTTCCTTAATTGCCAATTGCAAAGTAAGGCTTTGGTAAAAATAGTCACCTCTAAATGTGACATATGACATTTTTCAATGATATAACTGAGGGATTCCCACTTAGAGTACTTTTCCACTGAAATACATTTTATCACCTTGAGCACTCAGAGTAGCCCATACCCAAATTAACCTGTAGCATATAGCCAGTTCCGAGGAACTAAATGTCAACATTGAAAGTAAGGGAAAGATCAACAGCAGTCAAAAAAAGACAGATAAATTAGATCATCATTTTTTTTTTTTTAGAGACAGGGTCTTGCTCTGATGCCCAGGCTGGAGTGCAGAGGTGCAATCATAGCTCACTGCAGCCTCGAACTCCTGGGCTCAAGTAGTCCTCCTCCCTCAGCCTCCCAGGTGGCTGGGATTACAGAGGTGAGCCACCGTGCCCATCCTTAGACCACCAAATTTAAAACTTTTGTGCATGAAAGGATACTATCACAGAGTGAGAAAACGATCTACAGAATGAGAGAAAGTATTTGCAAATCATTATCAAGTAAGTGTCCGGAATGTATAAATAACTTACAATTTATTTTTTTAAGTCAATGAATATTTTGTTTAAGAATAATCAAAACAAAACCTCTAAGTATCACGTGTACACAGTACACATTTAGCTCTGAGATTCTTTCTTCTGCCTAATCTAGCCTGTTCTTTTTTTTTTTTTTTTTTTTTTTT
>RJWJ010020202.1:0-29358 GCA_004363605.1 Indri indri | reverse complement strand
TGCCTAATAGGGTGAGTGTTCACACCTGGCGTCTGGTAGTTAAGTGATGCCACCTGACCTCTGCTATTCTAGTTACCTGTGTCCCCTTGCTACTAAGGAGCTCAGTTCTCTAAGAGAACCACCTCAGCTGATATTTCCTTTAATAGCACATTTCTTTTTTTAATCACCTTGCTAGCAGAGTGTCCTCCAGGCTTCCTTGGGAATGTGATCAGCTGGTAGGCTTTTCAGTCTGACATAGGAGACCCATTATAAGCAGCATCTCCACTTTTCTAAGCCTTTGATCCCTTCGTAGTCTTTCAAGGCAGTTTTTGGCATCTCTACTTAATTTAATGAAGCATGTTACTTTTTCCAAACTTCCATGAGTCAGCGAGTAGCATATATCAGACTCATTTTCCAGGCTCCTTGCCAAAGCATTAAATCATGCTTTTGGGAAAGTGGCTCCATGTCAACAAGCTCTTCTTTATTTGGCTTTGATTCCAGCCACTCCCAGGACCCACGACCCTCGGCATCCACCACAGGCATGCTCTCCCCGTGCCTGCGAGTGCTTCTTGGCCTGTTCTTGATGGAGCTTTGGTGTATAATATTTCCTCTCTGTTAGCAGCCTCAGCCCTTCCCTAGGTTATGTTGATTTTTAACCCTATTTATGATCTAGTAGAAGGAGAAGAGATGAGGGCCAATCCTGAGGAAGACAAGCATTGTCTTGTGAGGCACCTACCTTATTTGAGCTCTCTGTGTATTCCTAGAGTACGAGAGGGGACCATGTCTTCCAGTAGGGGAGTGGGGCATTTCTGTAGTCCAAAGGAATTCAGAAGAATCTTGATGTTCAACGTTCTCAACTGCATTTACCCAGAAATCCTCATACAAGACTGAGGGTCCCATGCATTGCCTATGATGGGCCTGTCTTTGGCATAGGAGACCTGGGCAGGCTGAGTGAATCTTCTTTGAAATTCTGTTACTTTTACAATTAAGTTCTGAGTTGGTTCTTTACTTCCTCCCTGCCCTTTGACTGCAGGGAGTGAATGTCTCTTCAAATGATGCCAAAGAAGCCCTTGGACTCTCATACTTTGCTTTCAATAGAGCAGAGCCTCTTGTCTTCTCTCCTCAACAATGGCACTTAGCACACATCTACCAAATTCCGTAGTCCTTATAGTTACTGTTTTCCCTGAACCTTTCAAATACTGGCCTGCCAGAAGGAAAATCTTAACAACTGCATCAGCTCCATCATCTACTCATTCTCGGGGCTGTCGTTACCTCCAGCGACATGGTGCTCACTGACATCTGGCCAGCAAGTGATCCACCTACGGATCTCCTGCTTTTGGGACCACTTCCTACTGACTTGGATCGGGGTCCCCTAGAAATGGAGCCTGAGACAAGGATTCCTGTGGAAGGGTTTATGGTGGGAGTACTCACTGGGAAAGGAGAGGGAGGGATGCAGGGCAGGGCAAGGGAAGACAGAACCGAGGATGTGGTCTCAGCCTCGGCCCCTGGGACCTCCACAGAGTTGGTCTCATGACAAAACCGACGCATGGCTTTGTGTATCTCTGTGTCAGTCAGTGTGTCTTGAGCTGTGAGCTTCCCCTGGGAAGGGGTGAAGTATATAAACCTGCACGAGGTGGCTCTTGTTCAGCCAAGTGCGATTCTCTGAAGAAGGGAAGTTGCGAGCTCTGAGCAGACACCTCTCACAGTGGCTGGGAGTGGGTGCAATAACCTGGGGGCAGAGGGCATGGCAAGGAGGGGACACCAAGAGCTCCCAGTTCCACACAGCAAGTTCCAAAACGTTATCTAAGAGAAGACAGACTTTTCTGATATCCAGTGAAAGAAACGTCTAATGTACGGATGGAGTTGGCTTAAGTAACTAGACAAAAGATTCCAACCTTGAACAAATTTCAAAAAAGCTATAGATAAATTATTTGACTGCTTAGGTCTGTGGGATTAGAGCCCTGTTAACTTTCATAAAATTAGAACAGCTTTTGTTGTCCTCAGCACTGCTGCTAACATCCTATTCTCAAAAAGTAAATAGAGGTGAAATTAAAAATTTTTTTAAAAAGTGCTGTCTCCTCTGCCTTAAAGGGGTACCCAAGTCTTTATGCAGGGGTGAAGAAAGGAAAACAGATTTAAAAACTGGTCACTTCTCTCAGAATGGTATCTAGTGCTAACCATATAGAAAAAAATTCCAGTAAGTCTAGGGAAATTAAAAGAGCATTTGTGTATATGGGTGATTTTGTGGAAAACTGTTCAGAACAGTTTAGAACTGTGCACATTCATGGCCTTGAGGACAACAGAAAGTAAATTCAGGAGGAAAGTTAGTGAACAAATTGTTTCACCAAGACCAGACTGTCTTAGCGTACTGGAAATAATGACCAAGGGTTGGGGAATTATCTCTCATACAAATGTCAACAGCAAAACAGCTGTGATAACACTGTGAAGATTTTAAAACACCTCACAAATATAAAGTGTTCAGGAGTTTATTGCTTTTGTATTAAACCCAACGTGTATACCCACCCTAAATATCCTAAGTCCAAGACGGCAACACAGGACTTCAGGAATTTGAAGCATGTAGTTAACTAAAGACAACAAAGCAACCTAACCCAGCTCAACCTCCTGACCAGTTCAACTGAACTTCTCCAACTTACAGCCTAGCCACAAAAGAGGTTCTAAGAAATGCACAATTAGGAAATTTCATCATTGTGCAAACATCATAGAGTGTACTTCCACAACACCAGATGGTATAGCCTGCTACACACCTTGGCTGTATGGTGTTGCCTGTTGCTTCTAGGCTACAACCCTGTATAGCACGTTATTGAACTGAATACTATAGGCAATTGTAAGACAATGTTCCTATATCTCACTGACATTGTTAGTATAAATCTGAAGTCAATTCTGATAAGATATATATGGTAAGTCCTGGAGCATTCACTAAAAATATAGTAAAAGAAATCAATAAAAACTTTAAAATGTTATACAGTTGTCCCTCAGTATCTGTAAGGGATTGGTTTCAGGACACTCCACAGATACAAAAATTCACAGATGCTCAAGTCCTTTATATAAAATGGTATAATATTTACATATAACCTACACACATTCTTTCATATATGTTAAATCATCTCTAGATTACTTATAATACCTAATACAATGTAAATTCTATGCAAATTGTTATATTGTTTAAAGAATAATGACAAGGAAGAAAGTTTATACATGTTCAGTACAGACACACCCATCCTTCCTTTTTTCCAAAGTCTTTTGGTCCATGGTTAGTTGGATCTATGGATACCGAACCCATAAATATGAAGGGCCTACTGCACTAGAAAATATTCACGTATTTACTTAATGTAAAAGTAATATGTAAAATTGATATAGTAAAAGATATAGTGAAAAAGATGGATAATATTCATAAATAAGAGAAGACTTTTGGCAGATAGATATAAGAACTATAAGAAAGAATACAATGAAAATGTTATAAATAAAAAACATGATATGAGGGATGAGGAATTTCTTTCATAGGCTCATCGGTAGACTTAACATGGCTGAAGAAAGAATTAACAAACTTATAAACAGGCCATAGGATATTCACAGTCCGTGTTTACTAGGTTTTCTACTGCAAGTTTTAAAACTCATGTTGAAATGTAGTTGCCATTGTAATAGTGTGGAGAGGTGAGACCTTTAAGAGGTGATTAGGTCATGAGGGTTATGTTCTTATGAATGGATAAATGTCATTATTTCAGGAGTGGGTTTGTTATTGTGAGAGTGGATTTGCTATTATATAAATTCAAGTTTGGCCTTGTCTTGCTCTCACTCTATCATCTTCTTTTGCTCTTCCACCTTCCACCTTCCACCATGGAAGGACCTAGCACAAAGGCCCTTACCAGATATCAGCTCCATGCTCTTGGACTTCCCAGCCTCCAGAATGAGGAACCAAATAAAATTATTTCCTTTATAAATTACCCAGTCTATGGTATTCTGTTATAGCAATTCAAAATGGACTACTATTATATAATTATAATTACACTACTATCTAATTATAGACAGCTACTATTTTATTATTTGGATGATACTATTTTATATCCCATCAGAAATGATTAAGAACTCCTATTTTACAGCATTCATGTCAATGCTTAGTGTTTTCAGAGTTTTGCTTTTTTTCTAATCTGATGGATGCGATATATAATTGATGGCTAAGAAAATTCTGGCAAGTTATTTATTAATAACTTCTCTGAGCCTCTATTTTCTCATCTGTTAGAGTCTCCCTTTGTGGGTTCCTGAACTAGAAGAAATGGTATTTTTTCTGGTGAGAACATGCCCTTATGAACTGGGCTTGGAGACCAGGACACATTTGTTTAAGCAAAAGTCCCCCTTTCTTCAGCCAATGTAGTCCCTCCAGGGTTCATTGGTTGGCTTGCAGCATGGGCTGATTGGATTTAATTCCCCATTCCCCACCTTGTCTTATGCCTTGATGCAATGCAAACTACCCAACCATGCATGACGGCTTTGCCGCTCCTTACCAGACAACAAGGCATCCTCACACAGTTCTGTTTGGAACCCTAAGGAGCCCCATTGCCTACTGCTGGGCAGCTCAATTTCCTCTCCCACATTAGGGCTGGCAGAATCTGCTGATTGTCATCATTTAGGTAAAATTCTCCCTTCTAACACTTTCCTTGACCACTATGTGAAATTCCCACAATTACATTGCCAAACAGCCAAGCCCTGGAATTGCTAGGGAGATGGGAGTCAAAAAGGTAGCCTCTCGTTTTTTTTTTTAATTCTGCCCACAGAGAAGATATATGGAAGGGTACTTAGACTTGGATTTGAAAGAGAATCAAAAGGCATTATAAAGTTTGAAGTCTGTAACTGGTGCACTCTGAACAGAAATTGTTGTTTTAAGCAACTGTAAAACACAAGATGTTTTCACCAGAATTAGTCATTTAAATTCTTATTTGTTCCTGTCCCTATACCCACCACAGAGAGGAGCAATTAAAAGAATACTCTGAAGTTTAGCAAAAGGAACTTTCCTCTCATTCCTATCCCCAAATATTTTCATCTTCTTTATACCACAAATATTTTTGAAAGGAGAAGCATTTCAATCCCCATATCACCACTCTAGATTGGTTCTGTGGCAAAATATAAACAAAAGTACACTTACTTTGCAGTAGCAACGGGGCCAGGATGATATGACCTATAACCAGAGGAAAAAAGATATTTGAAATGCATATGGCTATCTTGCCAGGAAACTGCACAACAATATAAGAAAAGACCAAGCAACAGTCGATGAAGGACCCAAGGGGACATCTCTACCTTTGCACTCTGATCGTGGCACCTCTGTCACCTGACTTTCCTTCTCCCTTCTTCTTCCCCTAGGAAATACATTTTCAGAAATGGATTATATGAAAGTTAATTGGACTAATAAATCTCTTACAAAAATGTACACATTTCCTTTCTTTAGTTCCTCTCACTTCATAAGATTATCCTTTTTTAGGTTCAATAGTGGAAACATGCAAAAACTAAGACTATGAGATTCTACTGGGCAGAGAATGGATTTTATTTTCACCTGACTTATGTATTCCATGGTGTGACTGGGATTTGTACACATTGTTTGATTGTTATAATGATGACAATGGAAGACCAGAGTTAGGACTTTCTAGGTTAGTGAATAATTCACCGTGAGGACCATACCACCTGAGACTGACCTAAAGAAAAGCTAGTCTTTGAGGAGTTTGCAACAGCCTTTCACTCCATCTTGAAGGACCTCTTTGACTTTGTCATTCCAGAGAGTAAAGATGAAAGGGTTCAGGAAAGGGGTTAGCACAGAAACCAACAGGGAAACTGTCTTATTGTACTCAGCTGCCTGCGTTTGCTTGGGTTTCACATAGAGGAATAAGCAGCTGCTATACCCAATCGTGACACAGGTGGAAAAGCCTTTCCTCTGGCCAGAGGCCGAGGGGATCTTGAGGATGGTGGAGATGAGGTAGGTGTAGGAGACAATTGTAGGGATCAAAGAACCAGTCATAATAAAAACAGCCATTAAAAACAGAATAAACTCTGAAAAGAGTGTCATCACAGGATAGTTTGAGCAATTGCCCTCGGTCACAGTAAAAATGATCTTACAGATCTGATTTGCAGAACGTAAGCTGCAACGCAGTGTAGACTGGCCAGATTTCAGAAAGGAACCCAAACACCCATGACACAACTACCACCCAGATGTAGGTGCGGCTGTTCATAAGGATGTTGTACCTCAAAGGGTTACAAACAGCCACATAACGGTCCACAGCCATTGCTCCAAGTAATGCAAACTCTGTGGTCCCCACAGCAAGGTGCAGGAAGAGCTGGGTAATGCATGCAGTCAAAGACATTGCCTGCATCCTGGGGAGTAGCAATCCCCAAAGCATCACAGGGACAATTGTGGTGGTGACCAGGATCTCCAGGACAGAGAGGTGGCCAAGGAAGAAGTACATGTTTATTGTCTGTTTATCAGCACAGACGATCACGATAACGACTGTGGTTCACATTAATGTCACTAAACAGAAGAAGAATACAGCAAAAAAGAGTGTGATGTAACTCTGGGGACCCAGAGAAGCTGAGAAGGCAGAATTCAGTGGCACTAGAGTGATTGTCATCGAATCTTAGCTTCTGTTTCTTGTGAAACCCGAGATCAAAAGAGACGTAGCATTGCTCCACATGGTCCTGCTCTCGAGAGAGAGAAGGAAGAAAGATTAGGATGAGGAACTATTTCCAACCTGATAATCAGGTGACAGGCCCCTGCTACTGTGCTCTGCACACAGCCAGAGGTAAATGTTGTCACCCCAAGCCTACAAGTAAGACTCCCACTTCACTGTGGAGCTAGCTCCCTGGAATGGGTGAAGACACCAGCTTCTTTACTGGTATGAGGAAGACACTGGGTTTGTTTTCTCTCAGAGGGCAGAGACTAAGACCTTTATAATAGGCCAGTTTTGAAGCTGAATCAATCAGGCACCTCCAGTTTTGGGATTGTCCTACTTTCTCTTGGGTTAACCGTACTAGGTGACATAAAAGCATTTCATATGATGTTCAAAGGATGGAATTTTGAACGTGAGCTCTTATCTGTAAAGGCGGTCCATAGACCCACCGTGGGGCCAGCAGAAAAGAGGCAGGGGATCTAAGACCAGTATTCTTGCTGTTCCCACATTCTAAAACCTCCATGTTACAGAGAGGAAAGATCTCCAAATGAGAGCTTCGGAGCTTGGTATAATTTCCCAGAGCAGATCCATTCTTCTTTAATTCATTTTCTCTCCAAAGTTCTGGGAGGAAGAAAAGATGGTAGCTGGCACAGACAGGAATAGATCTGAGGCCATCAGCAGCTTAGAGTGCCAGGCTCTCTGCTTCTCACTTTATTTATCCCGTCACTCAAATGTCACCTCTTCAAAGGACCCTTTCTGATCATCCTACCCAAAACAGAACTTCAGTTTTCTTCATAGCACTTGCTATTACCTGATATTATATGTCTAATTGTTCAATTCATTCCTTCATTTAACATTAAACTAATGTATTCATGAACAGAACAAACACAAATGCCTGCCCTGTGGAGCTTAAATATACGGAGGGAGAGGGGGCTAGACCATACACAAGACATATACGTAAAATATATAAGATGTTGGCTTATTGTTCATGCCACAGAGAAAAAAATAAAGCAAGGAAGGGGGGTTGGAGATATAATTTTATTCATTTGTTGTTCACCGATGACATTAGAACTTAAACTCCATAAGGGCAAGAACATGTCTTCTTCAACCCTGTATTCCAAGACTGGCACATAAAATTTATACGTATAAAATATTCTTGAGCCAAATAAGTAGTGCTGAAAATTTTTGGTAGATAATGGATGGATGGATGGGTGGATGGATAGATGGATGGACAGATGGATGGATAGATGATATATGATTAAATAACACTTGTCCTGGCCAGGGCTAGTTAGGCAATATCCCCTCAATACAACTCTACTTGGTTTCCCTTCCTGCATCATGTCACTATTCTCTCTTCCACCCATCCCCTCCTGAGGCAGCCCTCTCCATATCTCTGTGGCTGATTTACTGTTGGGCAAACAGTCCTTGAAGGGCAGAATTGGTGGGAGAGCTCTGAGGTCCGCTTTCCTCAACATCTGGATAACTAGCAGTAGACGAAGAAAAATGAGAGAAGGCCCCTGACTGATGTCAGAGAGCTGTGTCTGCCCAGCAGTGGGTCAGAGAAGAGCTGAAAGGGCTCTCTGCACACAACCTGCTGCTTCAGGATCTAGAAGGCAGGCAGGCCCAGAATCTCCCATCCTGATCCTCTTTTACTCTCTCTTCCATAGAGGACAGCCCTTGAGAAGACACTCGCCTCTATGGAAAGGCTTCACCACCACTTCCAATGTTCTCTCAGGCTCAGCTGAGGCCAACTCCAGTCTGGCCAGTGCTAAGCCATGCACAGGGGCCAAAGCAAGTGGCTGCTGTCCCCATTCATGGTGAAGGAGGAAATTATCCTCACAGAGGAGCTTAGGGAAAATTCCAGAAATAGTGGTGTTGTGCAGGGTTGAGAGTCTTTCCCTCTCTCTCCTTCCCTCCCACTTCTCTCCTTCCCAAGGGGACTTAGTCACTGAGGTACCTCTTTTAATTAGCCAGAGCTGGGGCATCCCCAAGCAATCAGTGTAAGGAGAACAGAAAAAACTTTTAGTTAGTTCAATTTTTGACCAATTAAGTTTTAGAACTTTTGAAAGGTTTTGTAGGAAAACCTTTAGTGGGAAAATGTGAAATCTTGCCTATCAGGGACTTCTTAATGTCAGGGCTGCCTTCCCCGAAAGCCCCAAGTCTAGATTTCCAGAAGATGTCTCAGACTCTAAGCAGTTCACCCCCTCTAACTTTATCCCATGATTTTCCCAAAATTCTCTTAGTTATTTGGAGCCAAAATCACCCCCATTCCCCAACAGGAGACACCACAATTGGCCTCTTAAAACATGAACGAATATCTCCAAAAGCCTGTGTATTGACTTCTGTCAAGCCTTAACTTCACCAAAAACCCCCTACAAATCCTGATGATTCCTTCATTCATTTTACAGAGGCTCCTGCTCCAATCCTATGGCCCCTACAGAATGCTGTAAGGAGGTTCTACCCCTAAATCTAACTCCACTCTGTGTTACTGCTTCAGGTTTTCACTCTTCTGAACATACGCGCATTTGTATGCATTTGAGCAAGATTCTTCCAGCCATTTTCTTCCATAGCAAGTCCCTGATTACCAGCTGGGCCACCTCAAAGTGGAGAGAGCATAAGGACATCCTATGTAGGCAGTTATATTCACAACCTGGAAGAACTGACAAAATGTAAATTGGAAATATGCTTGGTGCTGGAGTAAGACAGAAAAAGTGAGAGTTATAAAACATTCATCTGAATTTTGGGTTTCATTTTAAGTATACCTGTTAAATCTGAGAATGTCAGTTGGTGCCTATGGGTATAAATTGGGAATAATCTTCCTTCCAATTCTTTAAATTGCCCAAACTCAACCAGTTGCCATATAATTTTAGAGAAATTTTCTAAGCGTGTATCTCCATATTCTTTTTTTTAAAGGGTGTGAAAATCTATTTGCAATCTTTTCTCCTTCACTTAACAACATGTAAAAGATACCTTCCCATATTAACACATATTAACCTACCTCTCTCTTTTTTTCCATTGAATTCCATTATATGAATGCCCTATTTTCTATTAGCTGGCACTGTATTGATCAATTTTTGTCATTTCTATTTTTTATTATGAAAAATGGTGGCACAAATATTTGTAGACATTTATAAATACATACACAATTATATTTCTGAAATAAATCCCTAGAGTTGGAATTTCTAGGTCAAGATGCAGGTGTATTGAAGATATTGCTTTTTATTGCCACCAAATTATACTCTAAAGATTTTGGATTGACTGACACAATCATTAAGAATATATAATAGGTGAGCTCTGCTTTTTCTTGCCTACTATGTGCCAAAGGCATGATTAAAATTTTCTAGTCCTGTGTAAATATATTATTTTCTTTTTATGTCAAAAAAAGAAAATAACAAAAATAAATAAGACAAGTTACAAAAGAAATCAATTGACAAACTTAATGAAATGGAAAATCTTTTGAATGATAAAAATGACAAAAACTGACTCAAAAATAAATGAAACAACTGAATTTTTCCAAATACATTAAATAAATTGAATTCACAATTAAAAATCTCCCCACACAGAAAACTGCAGATCCAGGTGGTTTTACTGGTGTATTCTGTTAAATATTTAAGGAAGAAATAATACCAATCCTACACAAAATCTACTAGAAAACTGAGGAGAAGGGAACACTTCTCACTTTGGTCAATTCACTTTATCAGACTGGAATTATTTTGATATCAAAGATATCACAAGAAACTAAATCAACAAACCATTATTCCTCATGAATACAGATGCAAAGTCCTTAACAAAGTATTAGAAAAATCCAGTCCAGCAATATGCAAGCATGATAGTGAACCATAATGAAGTAGTGATTTTATCCCAGAAATGCAAGGTTGGTTTAACATTAGGAGATTAACCAATATAACTCACCATGTTAACACAAAGAGAAAAAATTATGATCATTTTAATAGGGGCATAAAAGGCATTTGACAAAAATCAACATCCCTTGATTAAAAATTCTGAGCAAACTAGGAACAAAAATGATCTTCTTCAAACTGCTAAATATAATCTATCAAAAGAAAAAACCCTGGTACTGACATCAAACTTACTGATAAAAGACTCAAGATTTCCCTCTGAGATAGAAAGCAAGGCAAGGATATCTGTTCTCACTATTTCTATTCAACATTGTATTAGAAATGCTAGCCAATTCAATAAAATAAGAAAATGAAATAAAAAGCATACAGTTAGGAAATAAAGAAATAAAATCCTTTATTTGCAAATGACATAGTCCTATATGTTGAAAACCCTAAGAAGTTCACTAGAACAAATAAATGTAATTATCAAGGTCATGGGATAACAGATAAATATGCAAAAATTTATGATATTTCTATACACTGGTAATGAACATTGGAAATATAAATAAATAATACAATGTATGATAACATCTGAAAACATGAAGAAAATTAAGAGATATATTAATTAGCTATATGTAAGACCTGTACACTTAAAACTATAAAACATGGCTGAGATAAATTAAGGAAGACCTAAATAGATGGTAAAATATTCTATTATCATAAATCAGAAGACTCAATTTTGTTAGAATGTCAATTCTCTCCAAATTAGTCTATAGATTCAATGTAATTTTAATTAAAGTTCCAGGAGCCTTTTTGTTAACATACAAAAGCTGGCTCTAAAATTTATAAATGTAAAGGACCTAGAATTGTCAAAACAATTTTGAAAAAGAACAAATCTGAGGGGCTCACGATATCTAATTTTGAGATTTGCTCTAAAGCTTAGTCATTAAGACAGTGTGGTCTTTGGCATAATATCTGGCATAACATCATGTAGATCAATAAACAAATAGACAAATAAAATAGAGAATTTAGACACAGGACTAAACAGATATCTTCAATTGATTTTAAACACACTAAGTATTAGTGAAGATGTGGAGTGACTGCCATGCTCATATGTTGCTGGTGGGAATGTACAATGGTACAAACAACAACAGTTAAACATGCACTTAACAAGCATACCTGTGATTCCACTCAGATATTTTCCCAAGATAAATGAAAATATATGTCCACACAAAAGGTGTGTTTATGCATGTTAATAGCAGCTTTATTCATAACAAACTGCAAACAACCCAAATAATCAATAGGTGAATGAACAAATAAATTATGGTAAATCCATACAATGGAATACTACTAGGCAATAAAAAGAAATGAACTATTGATAGATGCATCATAATGGGTTATGAGTGATTCTCTAAAAGGTCATGTTAAGCCAAAGAATCCATTCCATGCTCTATTATTCCATTAATAAATTCAATAGATGAAAAAAACCTAATATGCAATAACAGAAAGAAAATAGTTGCCTAAGGCTGGGGATGGGAATGGAAATTGACTTGGAAGGGGCACAAAGAAATTTTTTGAATGATGAACTTGTTTTATAATTTGATTGTGGTGGAGATTAGATATGTGCATAAATATTTAAAAACTCTGGTGGGGCATAGTGGCTCACACCTGTAATCCTAGCACTTTGGGAAGCCAAGATGGAGGATCACTTGAGGCCAGGAGTTGAGACCAGCCTGGGCAACATTGTGAGACCCCATCTCTACAAAAAATTAGAAAAATTAGCCAGGCATGGTGTTGTGCACCTATAGTCCCAGCTGCTTGGGAGGCTAAGGCAGGAGGATTGCTTGAGCCTGGGAATTTGAGGTTGTCGTGAGCTATGATGACAATACTGCACTCAAGCCTGGTCAACAGAGCAAAAAAAGCTCATCGAAATGCGGACTTAGAGTGGCGGCATTACACTATTCACAGTATCCAAGATATGGAATCAACGTAAGTGTCCATCGGTGGATGAATAGATGAAGAAAACGTGTTATACATACACGATGGAATACTATTCAGTCATAAAAATAGGCATTATGCTAAGTGAATAAGCCAGGCACAGAAAGACAACTATCACATGTTTTCACTCATATGTGGGAGCTAAAAAGGTTGGTCTCATAGAAGTGGAGGGTAGAACAGTGATTACCAGAGGTTGGAAAGGGTAGGAGGGAGGGTGGACAGGAAAAGGTTGGTTAATGGGTACAAAATTATAGTTAGATAGGAAGAAGAATAAGTTCTAGTGTTCTACAGCACACTGTAACAATTTATTGCACATTCCAAAATAGCTAGAGGAGAGGAATTTGAACATTCCCGACACAGAGAAGTGATAAATGCTTGAGGGGATGGATATTCCAGTTATCCTGATTTGATCACTACGCATTGTATACCTGTACTGAAATACCACATGTACCTCATAAATAAGACAATTATTAGGTATCAATTAAAAATAAAAAGTGAAATAAAGTAAATGGCCACGTTTATTGCATACAATTTAACCTTAATAAACTAGAAAATATTTTTCTAAAAATAAATTCTAAATATATGACAGAGGATGTAGCTCATCACTGGGGGCCTGACGAGGCAGGAGACAAAGGAGCAAAGGCAGGTGAAGATGACAAGAGAGTGACCCAGAAAGTGACTAGAATATGTCGTGAGGGACGACGAAGGGAGGGAAGCAGGATCTGCCGTGGGGTGGGCTGGGGAAGGCAGGGAGCCAAAGAGAAAGCAGGAGGGGTAAAGAGCTTGCGTGACACTAGTGGATATCAGAGTGTGACAAGTAACTCTTGGATCTTTCCCCAAACAGATGTCTTTTTGGCCAAATTCTATCAAAACGTTTTTGGGTAACTTTCTGCAAGCACCTGCTTAAGTGTTCCCTTCTATATAAGGGAATAGATTTTTTTTTTTTTTTTTTGTAAAAGTGAAGACAGATATTTCCCACCAGTAGAGCCTATAACATTGAGAGCATCATTTTAAAGTGTACAACATCTTTGGTGAAAGTGAAAGGATTTCAAGATTGTATAAGATCATGCATAAACCATTTAAATTGGAATCTGGAAACCTGAACGCCAATTCCTTTTCATACTTATTAGCTGTGTGATATTCAGTGTGAGCTTTCACCCCTCTGCGTTTGGTTTTCTCATCTGAAATATCAGGCCATCAGTGTGCATCTTGTGTCGCTCCTCTGCCCGGAGACACTGGCATTCCTCCGGTCCCTTCCCGGGCTAGGGTGCTCACTGCTCCACCTCTTAAGCACCCTTTCCCTTTCCCCCAAACTCCACCTAGTCAGCAAAAGATGCCAGTTAGCGATCACTGTCTTGTGGATGCTTCCCCTAACCCCGGCAGACACGCTCAGGGTCCCTGCCAGGGGCCTTCCAAACACCCCCAGAATAGATGCCACAGGACATTCAGACCCCATTCAGAACCAAGGTACTCATTCTCCCCAGCCCACAGCTGAGGCTTACCCCAGAAGTTGCCCCCAGTAGAAGAGAAATGCCTCTCCCAAGGTGATAGCCCTTCCACTAAGGCAGCCTGCATCCAGTGGCCTATTGATGAAAGGTTGTAAATGCCCGGGCCCCAAGTTCCAATTCAGGACACCATTCAGGACAACACTGGACAGCCATCCTGGCCCCACAGCTCCCAGTGGGATTTAAGCCTCTGTTGCAGCCTCATCACAGCTCTGTCCAAACATCTCCCTGACACCACTACCGGGCATGCTCCAAAGGTCACTCCCAGAGCTGATATAACCATGGAGTGTCTTTCTCAAAATGATTCACTATTTGTAATGGTATATGTGTGTGTGCTTTTGTGAGTGCATACATGTTTTTATAATACGTGGTAATATCTTCATTAAATATGCTCCATCAGGGAACCATCCATGTCAACTCCCTTCACTGCTGTATCTTCAGCACATTGTCTGAAAACTGTTCTTCAAAAACTATCCTTATTACATTTTCTGTTCTTCAATTTTGAGTAAGATTGAGCGCTTTCTGTACTTTTAAAAATTATTTGTATCTCTTTAATAAAATTACAGGTTTGTAAGAGGATTTTTATGTATAATCAAATAAACCTTATTTCATGTTTTTGTTTTCATATTTTGTTTTTATTATGCATAAATATTTCATTCTTATGCAGTTACATTTCACAGTCTTTTAGTCTCCTGGGATTCATGTTTTCCTTAGAAAAGCCTATGTTCATACTCTAAGGTAGTTCGAAAAGATAAAATTTACCATTTGTTACTTTTTACATTCAGATCTGTTTGAACCATCTGGAACTTATTTTTTTGGAAGCATGGATTACAGATTCAGGGTTGTGGTGTTTCCAGGTATCCTGTGAATGCAAGACGTATTTCTGGAATACAGGGAAGGGGGAGGGAGGGAGAAGGAGAGGGAGAGACAGAGAGGCAGAGAGGCCATGAAGCCAACTTAAAGACCTGCCATGGCAAAAAAAAACATCTCCTCTATCTGGGCTGGGGCGAGGAGAGTGTCCACATTTGGATGTGCAGAAACAAGAGATTAGAATGACTAATGACATTAATAAGGGCCAGACAATATCAGCAACGGAAGATAATGTCTTCTGACACTTCATTTTACACATGATGAACCTGAAACTCGGAGAGATTGAGTGACTTGCTAAGGTCATGCAGCAAGTTACCGGCTGAGTTGGGATGAGTGACCAGGGATTCCTGACCCCTACATCACCCTTCTATGAGGGGAGAGAGCTGCCTTCGGCAGGGAATTAAGCACTGGATAAAGGAGGCTGGGGTAACCTCTAAGGATCCTGCCAGCTCTGAGATTCTAAGGCTCGAACAATGTATTTTGAAGATTATTCTGGCTCATAATCAAAGACATCTGCTTTGCATTGAATAAATGACATACTGGCATAAAGTAGATGCTAAATAAATACCACGGGAATGTGGATTGTCTTTATCGATAATAATAACCAAATGTTCCTTTGAATAGGATGAAGACTTGCTTCACGAGCTCTGACAATCTCAGTGCCTGGGATGATTGATGGGGTGCCAAAGGGACTTGGCCCTTTGGGACTGAGCCGTTTGGGGGGGACCTCACAACTGGGATCCTGAAGCTCCAGAGTGGCACTCACCCTGCAGCACTGGGATAGACAGCCCAGAGAGGCCAGCGGGCAAGACAGGGCTGGAGAAGGACATCTTCTACTGAGCAAATCTTGGCTGGCTCCTCTCAACTTATTAACATTTCTTGTGCAGAAGAGCATGTTAAATGAGGAGACATTTCCAAGAAGACTAGTACTAGTGCTTTACATAAGATTTCTCACATTGAAATTCTGAAAATAACCTTATGAGGGAGGCATTACTATCTCCATAATACTGGGGATATTTTTATGGGATAAAATTCCTGATTTTTACTGAGGATACACTCCTTCAATGAATGCTAAGTGAGTATCTACTATGTAAATGTTAAATTTCAAACCCAGACCTAACTCTAAAGCCCTCCACCACTCAGACATATCCTGGAGACAGAGCCTGGAGCTGGTTCCTACCTGTCTTTGGGTGCTGAGAACGGTGGACTCACTGTTAGTTTCAGCAAAACATCAGCCTTATACAAGCCCTGAGGGCCACTTGCTTTCCCTTGTCACCCTACCGGGAGCATCCTGCTAGAGTCTCAAGTTTCCCATCTGGCCCAGTTCAGTTCTGAAAGTCAGCAAGACTCCAAAGGTTGAGAAACAGAGTGGGTAAACAGTGCCAGGGATACTCGTCCATGGGAGCAAAGGACAGCAAGAGAACCGTTCTCGTCTGAGTCCCCTACTGACCCCATTCCCTCTCTCCGGCCGCATGTCGATCATGGACACTGCTCCCCCCGGGGTTGTAGAGAGAGAAATGGTGAATCTGTTCATCAGGAATTCAATATAAGGTTTGGATACATTTTAACTTGTGAAGTTCTTGCCCCAACCCTAAGGGTCTTATATCTCTGTGTCAAACTCTGGGTACCACAGTCAGGGGCTCCGGCAGTGAATGGCCTAGTGCGAGCACCTAAGGAAAGCCCCCTGCACTGTATTTATGATGCACTGGGCATGTCCGGAGACTGAAGGAGTCAGCAGCAGTATGAATACAAGGACCGGGCTTAGATTTAGTCGAGAACGGGTGTAGAGTCCAGACTGGCTGGTTAAGGACTGTCAGAAGGTCGCGTTCTCTTGCTTAGGGACATATATTTGCTTCTGTGATTGGATGCCATTGCTGGGGACCAGAGCCCGGCTCTGGGAAGATGTCCCTGGTTCTGGAGAGACAGCTCGCGTGTGTCTCCTCAGGCCTCCATTTGCTCCACTCTCAAGCTTGCTGTTTTCATTTCTGATTTTCTTTGTTATTCGGGGATATCTAAAAGTATCTGTTCAGTTAACTATAATTAAAATGTGCAGCCAGAAAGAAATATGATAATGATATGATAATGTGCCCACACAGAGCTGTGTAAACACCCCCCCACCACCACACACACACAAGGCATCACTTTCACGGTAAGGAAGGGTGGTTAGGTTAGAAGTGCCAACGAGAATGAAGTTTCTGTGCCAACAATAACCACAGCAAAACCGCTGCTGCTGAACTCTTGCTATGTGGCAGCCACTGTCCAGTCTGATGTTCGTGATAGGCGTACTGTTTTATTTCACTGCTCGGAGAGGATTAGTATCAGCACAAGGTCATAAAACTGGCAATTATTAGAGCCAGGAGGTAAACCTAGACGGTCCAAGGCACGGGCCATCAGCCCGTACAAGAGCGAGTAGTGCCAGGGAGGGCAGTGCATGGGATGCTGTCGCAGCCCTTTGGGAAGTGGCACCAGGAGGTCCAGGGCCATCCACGTCCTACACGACTTTCAGGAGTTGTTAGAGCAGCAGCATCCGATGGGTCTGCTTGAACCTGGATGACCTGATGCCCTTTCTGCCCTCAGTCACTGGAAACGTGGCAGGTGCTCACCCCAAGGGGATCGCATCACTGCCTTTCTGCTCTGGCTCTCCCAGTTCCGTGAATGGACTGGCCCTGCTGCCCACGGAAGAGCTGGAGGTGGTGAGTGAGAGTTCCCAGCACAAAGGCACCCGGAAATGCGCTGGGCTGGCTTCCCCATTCAGCCTCTGGCCACGCCCAGTCCCTAAAATGCCGACTCCCCAGTGAGGACTCCTGGGTGAACCCCTAATTCTGTCTCTTCCTGCCTGTGTTTTTCCCTCCTTCTGCCCATGGATCCTGTTTTTCTGCGTCCTCCTCCTGCTGCTTCTCTTGTTTGCCATTTATTCCTTCCAGCTTTCTCTCTCCCTTTGTGTCCACTGTGTTTCTCTCTCCCTGTTACTGCTGTTCGAACTCCTTGTCTCCAATTTTATGATTCTCACACCCACACTTTGCTCTCTCTCTCCAACTCTCTCCTGTGGCCGCTGCCTTTCTCTGTCTCTGACCACAAAGGCACATGGAGTTTCACACAGAAATGATAAACGGGCACCAAGGGGATCAGGTGGAACGCCAGCAGCGCCTGCTACAGCGAGGTCATGCCAACATAATAAGCAAATCAAATATTTCAATGGCTTAGAACACCCAGGTTTATTTCTCATTCATGCTACGTGTCCGTCATTTGTAGGCTGTGCCCATTATTGGCCCTCAGACCCAGACCAATAGAAGCTCCACTTAAACAGTCTTCCATGATCACAAAGGCAGGGGGAGGGAGGGAGGGAGAGAGAGAGAGAAAGGTGAATCAAATGCTGGCTCCTGAGGCTTCTGCTAGGAAGTGACTCACGCTGCTTCCACCCACATCTCCCTGGCCCAAGCAAGTCACTTGGCCACACCCGAGTTCAATGAAACAAAAATACGTGGTATTCCCATCGGGAGGGTCACTTCCAGAAAGGACGAAAAATATGGGTAAACAATTTGTACGTATTATAAGGGGTTTTTTTTGGGGGGGGGGTGCTTTTTCTCTTCCTCATGAATTTTAGGTTTAGCTTATCAAATAATGAGGATCATTTCCGTTATGCAGTTTCTGTCATTGCTGAGCTACACAATATTCGAAACAGTCATAGCATTACTATTCTTGGTGTGACATAGAGGAAAAATGTAGTGGGTGAATCTGGTGACATCAGGGCTTCAGTCTCAGCCCCCAACATGTACTCACCCAGCAACTTTGGGAGTGACATAAGCTCTGTGGGATTCTGTATTCTTATCTACAAAATGAATAGAATAATTCTTCCTTCACGGGTTAATTCCAGAACTATTACGTAGTCAGTACGTATAAATGCTCTTCCTCCCATGTCTCTTATATTCTTCCCATGCAATTAACAAAATATATTTGATATACTAGCAATTAATTGAACGGTATACAGGTGTGGTTTATGTTTATGTTGGAGCCAAAATAATGTGAAACTTAAGAACAGAGTCTTTGGGATCGGACCTGATTCAAATTCAAAGTCTACCGTGTAGTAGTTGGTTTCAGTAGCTGTTATCAATACAATTGAAAATTGAAAGCCACTCCAGTAAGCATAGGAGTCATCAATATTTGTCATGGCTAACATTGGAGCCTATTACATTTATGATTTATTTGTCTTGCTCCATCTCTTCCTTATTTTGACAAATTGGAATATTAATGGAAGACAGATTTTTGCAATCAATTTTTATATCCCACAAACATTTACTCATGCTTTCTGCTCAGATACGGAGGAATAACTGTGGAAAGAAAAACAAATCTGAGTTGGGTAACTTGCATTCTCCTACCAAGAAAAACTTCACAAATGAAGGAAGTTTTTTAGAAGTCTTGTTTCTTGTTGAAATCAATTTCTTTCTCAAATTTTTGAGAGGTAAATAAATGACTCTGAAAAATAAGCATTCACTAACACAGAAAAATATGTTGCACAAATAAAAATTTATCACACATTTTAAGAGATGCGTCACAATACATGCAAAGTCAAGGCTGGGCTGTGTGGTTTTTAAACATGTTAAAATATGTGATGAGTCTATCTGATAAAGTCTATGATTAGTATTTGTTTTGGAGATCTAAGAAAATTATCTCTGGGGTCAGTTATGGGAGTAAAACTGGACAAAGCAAGATGTTTCCGAGGCCCAACGTTGTGCAGGTGTCATAAAGGGATTTTGTTCTTTCTGGGTTTCCATGGATGCCTACAGCTGGGGTGATGTAGATCTCGAGTGAGGCCTCCCTCGTACACGGACAAGGAAGGAAGACAGACTATAGCCTTGTGCTCTCCGAGGAGGGGAGTGAAAAGGGAGAGGGGTTGGTGATGTTCCTTCCATTCGGGAGCAGATAGCACACAGAGCAGCCTAAGCATTAGAATGGGAAAATCGTATTGGCTTATCCATAATGGGTTTTTTAAAGGGCCACGGTCTTCGGCACCCCTCTCATTAAGACATGGGTCTGTGTCCCCTCCTCTTGAATCTAGGCAGGCTCGTATTGCTTGGACTAATATAGTATGGCAAAAGTGACCCCGTGTGACATCTGCGGCTAGGATATAAAAGGCCAGGCTATGTTAACCTCTTTTGCTGGAATGCTTGGTCTGGGAACCCTCAGCCACCACGTAATGAGTCCAGTTCTCCAGAGATCGCCAGGCCAGTGAGGTCACACAGTCAACAGGCCCAGCTAATTCCAGCCTCCACACCTCTCTTCTGAGGCATCACACATGTGAGCAAACTCCACACCAGCCCGTCTGCCACATGAAGTCACTGAAATCCTGCATGAGGCCACTCCAAATCAAAGAATCACCTAGACGAGCCCTGCCCGAATTCCGGACTCACACACTTGTGAGACATCACAAAACTATCGTTGTTTTACGGAACTAAGTTTCGGGGGTGGCAATAGATAACTGGAAAACCATTTTTCTCCCTTAACCTAGAACTGTGTTTACTGTCCATTTGCAAGGATTGCAACCCTCATGTTTCACAATCTTGTTTTTAAAAACTAATACAGATTCCTACAGCACTTAAAGGGAGAATCTGAAATATTATGTCACTTGAGATGAAGGACGGAAATTCAGGTTTGTTTGCGGAGAGTGGCGGGGAGGTGAAGGCAGAGGGACAGTGGGGCCGAGGCCCTGTGGGAGAGGACAGGTCCACGGGGCTGAGTGGCAGCCAAGGGCTCGAGAAGTCAGGTCAGGAGAGTCCCAGGAAAAACGCTGTGGGAATCTAGGGGGTGGGGGAGGAAGGCAGCTATAAATATAAAGTCAAAGCAGAAAAGGAGTCAGCAGCAAGATGACAAGAGGAAGGGTCAACGTGGGAGGGAGAAGGGGGCAGGTGATGAGGAGGGCAGGCTGGAGGAACGTGAAGAAAGTACGCAGAGGGGAGCCAAGAGCTGAGGTTTTGCTCTGCATCTTCCTGTGAACTCTCTGCTCTTTCTCACCAGCCCAAGGCAGTGCCTTCCATGTCAGAGCTGTGGGTAAATTCCCCGCTGACCTGATGTAGTTGGGAAGAACAAGGCTTGACAAGTAAAGTGTCATCTTTGTGCATAAAACAGGTGCCCCTTCCATCAAGTAGGTGCAGCTCCTTCGGCCTCCATGTCACTCAGTCACTCAGTTAGCACCTTTGTGCAGCCCACAAACCACACGACTGCACTCAGTGGCCCTGCCTTATCCCCATCACATCAACCACGAAGCAAGCACCCTCTTGCTAGACTCTTTCATTCTCCATGCGACCCACATCAACCCTCAGGAAAACTCCATTTCTTGCCTGCCTCCAGCCTGCAGCCTGCAGGTATTATCATGTGAGAACATGTCTTCCTCCAATCTGTCTAAAAATGCATCAGTTAAATATTCCTGAGCAAGAACAAGCAGCCACCCATCCCTGATGTTTGAGTGAGTCAGACCTGGGGGAGGAAACGCCCACTCTCAACTCCGCCAGCAGGGAACGTCTACAAAGGTGTGGACACACAGCTGCAGATTGGGGCAGAAAAACAGGAGGGTATCAGGACTCAGAGCAGCAGTGTGGAGCTTTGGGAGCTGGAGCACACCACGAAGACAGAGGACTCCTGCAGCACATAAAGAAAAGCCATTCAGGTCCCCACAGTCAGTCATTCAATCCTCACCTGCCTCCTCTCCCTTCACAAATGACAAAAAGAGGAGGTGAGTCGAGTGGTTGCCTAAAATCCGATCAGACACTCCCACCCCTGCTGTCAAACATGCTCGTCTTCTCCATCCACCCCTTTCCAAAGATATCAACCTCGCGCCACTCCAAGTTGGTTCTATGGCAAAATACAGAGAGAAACAGAGATGCTTTGTAGTAACAATAGAACGAAAGTCGATGTTGCATATCTAAGGACAAAAAGTTCACCAGAGAATTGTGTGTGGCTGACTGAGTGGCCAGACGCAGCACTGTGCGGTGGAGCCTGATGATACAAATCAAAATGAGATCCCAGAAAACGAAAGGGCAGGGTCTGAGCAGAGGTGGTGTCACTTTTATTTCATTCCCTGGACCGTCTTCCTTCCTCTTCTGGAAATGCAGGTTCGGAGATGGTTACGGTGTAACTGAAATCCCCCTGAGCGAGCACAGACATCTCCTTGCTCGAGCTCCTCCCCAACTTCAAGCATTTTCTTTTGTAGATTTTAAGAAATGCAACAATAATTTCATTACGAAACAACTACAACAAGAATTAGCTTAGATTATCAGTAACTGATAAGCCAGTGTGTTTTATTTTTGTGTCTCGCCCACTTTCAAGGGCTGAGTGTGATGATTATATACTATTTGCTGATGGAAATCAAGACGCTTTAGCTTGGATATTTGCTAGTATTTTCCAGGCTACCTTAGCATTCATGATAAGGACTGTCCCACCTGAAACGGATGCAGCTGGTTGACAGCAGCATTTCACAACGTCCCAAAAGGCTTCTTTGACTTCGTTATTCCAGAGGGTTTTCACCTTCCGAAAAGGATCAGAAAAGGGGTCAGTATAAAAATCAACAGGGAAGGGCCGGGCGCGGTGGCTCACGCCTGTAATCCTAGCACTCTGGGAGGCCGAGGCGGGTGGATTGTTTGAGTTCAGGAGTTCAAAACCAGCCTGAGCAAGAGTGAGACCCTGTCTCTACTAAAAATAGAAAGAAATTAATCGGACAACTAAAAAAATATATATATATAAAAAAAATATATTAGCCGGGCATGGTGGTGCATGCCTGTAGTCCCAGCTTCTCGGGAGACTGAGACAGGAGGATCGCTTGACCCAGGAGTTTGAGGTTGCTGTGAGCTAGGCTGACGCCACGGCACTCTAGCCTGGGCAACACAGTAAGACTCTGTCTCAAAAAAAAAAAAAAAAAAAAAAATCAACAGGGAAACTATCTTGTTTTACTGGGCTGCCTGCATTTGCTTGGGTTTCACAGAGAGGAACAAGCAGCCGTCACAGCCGATCACAACGTAGAAGTGGGAGGCACAAGAGGAGAAGATTTTTCAGCCAGAGGCTGAGAGGATAATGATATAAGAATGATCACAGGATCAAAGAAGCACTAGCAATGAAAACTCCCATTAAGGAGAGAATAAACTGTGAAAAGGTGGCAGAGGTAGATACCCATGGGGTACTTCAGACTGTATCAACTCAACGGTGAGAATGACTGTATTTCCTTCCAATTAATCTCATCGAGTAAAAGAAGAAGTTAACAAAAAGGATGTGAGTGTTTCTTCAAGGCCAGGGAGGCCCAGGAGACAGCACCGAGTGGCGCTACGATAATTCCCCTAGCTCTTTCCGTCCTAGCTCTTTCTCTTTGGGAAGGCCAGAGAGGAAACGAGAATTACCACTGTTCCACATGCCCCTGGTTTCAAAGGAAATGGGAACAGATTCAGAATTATGCTCCTGGATTACGGAGGCTGCTTCGCGTTGTGGTCATGTAACAGAACTGGCGCAACATATTTATTGATGAATGAACACAATTGAATATAGACGAATGGACCTGGCTGGATAGGCGGTTCAGCAGACTCCAAGCTGCACCACAGTCATGATGACAGACAGAATAATGGCCTCCAACAGTGTTCAGACCCTAATCCCTGGCTCTTGTGAACATGTTGTTGTACATGGCAAAAGTGACTCTGCGTATGTGATGAAGCTAAGGACCATGACATGGGAGGAGCATCTTGGATGACCCAAGTGGGCCGAATCTAATCCCAGGTATTTGTAAAAGTGAAAAAACGTTCCCTCTGAGTTCAGTCAAAGGAAGATGTGACGACAGAAGAAAGGTGGGAGAAATGAAACGTTGCTGCTGTGAAGACAGAGCAAGGGATCCGTGAGCCAGGGAGTGTGGGTAGCCTCTGGAAGCTGGAAAAATGCACAAAGTCTCCAGAGGGAGAGACAGCCCTGATGACACTTGTGTCAAATGTCTGACTTGTAGAATTCATCAGGTAATAAATCTGTGTTGTGTAAGCCACAAAATTTGTGGCCAATTGCTGCAGAAGCAATAGAAAACCAATAGTCGTGAAGGCCCGCATCAGTCCAGCCTACACTTGGCCTTCGATTCTCAAGGCATCCTGCCTCCAGCCCTGCTTGGACCCATCTGCCTGGACCCATTGGCAACACCCTCCTCTCCACACCATCCCCCATTCCGATCCTTCATGACCTAAATTCCTCTTTGCTATCAATGGGTCAGCCCTAAAAACTCAGTTCGAGGCTCGGGTCCTACAGAAAGATGACCCGACCAACTCTCCCCACCCCACAGCTCTGGTTGTTCTTAAACTTGGGGCCCATTTGTGCTATCCTATTGGAAAGCTTTTGCTTATATCTTTGTGCCCTTATTTCTGTTTGTGGATGTGGGTGAGGTTGAATTGGGTGTTATCCCTAAGGTTTGCATGTCTCTGAGATGCAGAATTGTGACTCAGAGTTTACTAGGGAGCTCATGCCTTGCAGTGGGCCTTACCACAGTCCCTTCACCCTTGTTACCAAGGTGCATCTCTTGTATCTTCTTGCAGGAGTCAGAGACAAGGCCTTTAATCTGGCCAGGTCCCAAGATGTGTCTGTCAGGGGCCCTGCCTCTGTGAGGCAGAGATCTCTTGGGCTTACTGTTTTGATTCCTAAGCTTCCCTAGATGACACTCTGGAGAATTCAGACAAGAGTGCCCAGGACCTCCACTCCCCTCCTCCCTAGATCCCAAAACCCCAGGTCTGGGAGGGAGACAAAATGTTTCTCCAAATAGAAGCTCTGGGACTCTGGATCCAGCCCTGGCCACATACCCAGCCTGCCATAACTTTAGTCCCATCGGGGACATTCCTTTGTGCTTTTTCCACCATCCCATTTTTCTTCCATGGTCCTAAGAGGAAGGCAAGGACCAGGAGATACTGCCAAGGAACTGATCCTAAGACACTGTCTGCTTAGGTGTACCTAGGTCTCTATCCTTTTCTTCATTCAGATCTTTTTTTCAAATGTTACTTCCTTGAAACAGAGGATGCCTCATTATCCCAGGGAGCAATGTCAGTGTCTCAGAAGTCCCCAGAGGGCTCTTTACAGAACACTTTGCTGGAGTCTAAGTTTCCCACCCAGCACAGGCTCAGCTTCAAACATCATCAAGGATCAGAGGATAGGAGAGAAAAAGGCCTTCCTACCCATCTTGCAGCCCCACAACGATGCTGCTTCCCCAGGCTTTGTCGTGAAACCGGATAGTCCTTGACTTAGAAAATCAGCATGAGAACTGGTGATGTTTTAGCTCATTCATCCATGCCAGGTGCACAAAGCTCCCCTCCACCCCTGCCAGCTGAAAGACAGACACCACCCAAAGGCAAAGGACTGCATCTCTGATGTCACTCATGTCACAGAGAGGATCTGAGAGGCAGAAGTCTCTGGGCATGCGTACCTAATGAGAGCAGCTTAAGGAGAAGACCCTGTGCTTGGAGGCTAAGGTGAGTGGCTTAAGTTTGTGTTACCAGGTTGTTGTGCAACACAGACATAATGACTGGGTTTGAATTCAGTCAGTGCTGGCATGGATTTTAGACCTACTGAAAAGGTTTGTCAGTGGCATGGGTGCGAGGCTTCTCTAAATTGTAATGCCATTGCTTCACCTGAGGACACAGCCTCAGGTGAAGCTTTTATGGGGCCAGAGAAAGGGCCAGCGTATGTCTATACAGAGCTTCACTCTCTGCACTCCTAATAGTTGGTGTTGTAATACTTACATTGTTTTGCGTTTAAAATATGTTAAACTAACCTTTTAGTGAGCCAGACTTCTAAGGACCAGCATAATGCTGTGGAGGTGGTCACACGCGTGCACACACACATACACACAAGTTGGCACTAAAGTATGGAGAGATGACAGGCGAAGAAAACGTGGGTTTCATGGACAGCCTCCGTGATGAAAACGATGATAGTGACACAGCTATATGTTGAGCACCTGGTGTGTGCCAGCCACTGTACTAAGTAGCATATTGATTTAATTTTACAATCCCTCTAGAGGTGAAGTATGATCATTATCTTCATTTTATAGCTGAGCAAACTGCGACTCAGAGAGAGTAGGGGACAGAGAGGAGCAGATCTGTAGCCCGTGACAAACACGAGCCAGATGCAAACATAGGCAACGCCACTCCACCACTCACGCCCAGCCACGGCAGAGGGGAGCGCAGCACCCTCAGGTAGACCACTAGTGACCGTGTGGGCCTGGCACAGCTGCCGCCTGGGATCCCGGACCTATTGCCCCGACCTCCTGTGCCCTTTCTGCTTTCAATGTTTGCAAACCCAAAGCAGAGGGCTGCTCTAAAGGAAGCTAATTTATTGACTCACAACTCTGACTTGCTGCTAATTTCATGATCATAGCTAAGGAAATGTGAATGAGTGAGGGTCCTCAGAGAGACAGCGCAGAAAGATTTGCAGGGACCCTTTAAAAGGTGTCTTGGTGCACAGCGTGTGGGTCAGGACACAGATGCCCAACGCCGGCCTACACATGGGGGGTCTGGGTGTCGGGCACTAATCCACTCCCTCCCTCTCCCATGCTGGTTCTCCCCCTCTCCCTTCCCTGTTCCTCTCCTGTTTCCTTCTTGTTTTCTCCCTAGTGTCGAGCACTGTGCTGTGTGATCTGTCTCAATCTGCTCCTCTCTGGCCTTCTCTCTCCCTGTCAGTGGCTAGCCACATCTTTCAGCCTCTGCCTCCCTGACTGTTTCTCTGTGATTCTCGTCTCCTTGTTTTGTTCTCTCTTTATTGCTCTTTCCCTCTGTCCTTCTGTTTGGTGCTGGCGCCTGCTTGCCTTGGCCTCCCTGTGCTCTGCTCAGTCCTTGCCTATCCCTGCTTCATGGTCAATGGTTCTCTGTCTTTATCTCTCTGTCTCTGCCTCCATATCTCTGCCTCTGGTCTCCCTTACATGCAGGGACCTTGCCCCAGATCATGGCAAATCTGAGCCAACCCTCCGAATTTGTCCTCGTGGGCTTCTCCTCTTTCGGTGAGCTGCAGGTCCTCCTGTATGGCCCTTTCCTCGTGCTCCATCTCCTCTCCTTCATGGGAAACACCATCATCATCGTCACGGTCATAGCTGACACCCGCCTATATACACCCATGTACTTCTTCCTGGGCAATTTTTCCCTGCTGGAGATCTTGGTGACCATGACTACGGTGCCCAGGATGCTCTCAGACCTGCTGGTCCCCCTCAAGGTCATCTCCTTCACTGGCTGCATGGTCCAGTTCTACTTCTACTTTTCCCTGGGTTCCACCTCCTTCCTCATCCTGGCAGACATGGCCCTTGACCGCTTTGTGGCCATCTGCCACCCACTGCGCTACGGCACTTTGATGAGCTGGGCTGTGTGTGTCCGGCTGGCTGGGGCTGCCTGGGCAGCTCCCTTCCTAGCCATGGTACCCACCGTCCTCTCCCGAGCTCATCTCAGTTATTGCCATGGCAACGTCATTAACCACTTCTTCTGTGACAATGCACCTCTGCTGCAGCTGTCCTGCTCTGACACCCACCTGCTGGAATTCTGGGACTTTGTGATGGCCTTGGCCTTTGTCCTCAGCTCCTTCCTGGTGACCCTCATCTCCTACGGCTACATCGTGACCACTGTGCTGCGGATGCCCTCTGCCAGCGGCCGCCAGAAGGCTTTCTCCACATGCGGGTCTCACCTCACGCTGGTCTTCATTGGCTACAGCAGCACCATCTTCCTGTATGTCAGGCCTGGCAAAGTGCACTCTGTGGAAGTCAACAAGATCGTAGCCTTGGTGACTTCAGTCCTCACTCCCTTCCTCAATCCCTTCATCCTCACCTTCCGCAACGAGACAGTCAAGACGGTGCTCCGTGGGCAGATGCAGAGGCTGAAAGGACTTCACAGGGCACCGTGATGAGCCCAAGGGACCTGGCCGGGCTCGGTCGAGCAGTTCCATGAGGAGACAGAGTGCCCGCAGGTGGGAAGACCACTGTCCAGTTTCCTTAAGTTTCTTCCTCTGTGCCTTTGAGTGGCAACTGCAGTGAGCCCTCAGTGCTGCCCTGTCTGGCCCGAAGTCCTCATAGGCCACCATGGACGTGCTCCCCACACCCACAACAGCTACAAGAACTTGGAAAGTAGCCCAGAGCCTGGGGAGCCAGGAGTGGGGCTTTCAGGAAAGAGGAGGGACGTGGGCTTTGCATTCAAGGAAGAATAGCCAAGAAGTGCTCGCTGCTCAAGAGAGACCATCCAGCCCCAGTGTGCATGGGTGTGTGTGTGTGTGTGTGTGTGTTTTCAGGGTGTGGCTTTCTACCCCAGTGTGTGCCCCATTGTTGAGCATCTGCACCCTGAGCACTTGGGCTGCATGGGATCAAGGGAAGGAGCAGCACTTAGCAAACAACGTGATTGGTTTTCAGTGTGTCGGCGTGTGTGTGTGTGGAGTTCTTCACATAATCATGCATTTCACCACCATGAAGTGGCCTCTGTGTGTCAGGCACTATAGCAGGTGCAGGGGATAGAGGTAAAGAAGGCATAGCTGGTCCTTATCCTCTTAGCCTGATGAGGAGAAAGAATGACAAAGAGCTGTTTATGGCACAGAGGGGAAGTGCAAGGAAGGGTTCACAGGAGGCTTGATGAGAGCACAAGACAGCAACACTAAGACCAGACCGGGGCCGAGGGACATCAGATCAGGGACAGCTTCCTGGTAAGATGACACCTGAGTGACACATTGAATATAAGCTAGACACTGTGAGAACGCAATTCATCAGAGGCCCTTGCATCTAGGAAAAGCAAAAACAGAGAAAAATGAACTTAAATTAAAACAAGATAAATTGCCATTGGCATAAGAAATAAGAGCAAATCTTTCAGGAATTATGTGGGTTTCAGAGTAGAAATATTCACAGAGAGTTTTAGAAAGATAAAATAAACTTTCCTCCTGTATGTTTAGAAACATTCATTTGCCTGAAGCTCGGGATGGTAAAAATCTAGTAAGGCCCTTTGTCCAGCTATTGTATGTATTATGTGTTCAGTATTAGGGGTGTGTGTGTGTGTGTGTGTGTGTGTGTGTGTGTGTGTGTGTGTGTGTGTGAGAAATCCCTGGAAACCTACTACATCCCATCTTGCCTTTGGGATAAAACATCAGCTCCACTGCTCTTCCCTTCTCCAACTATAGCCTGAAATTTTGAAAATCTTCCACTTACTTGGACCTCAGAATCATGGTGTTCCCTTAGGTTTCATCTATCCTGGATTTTCTAAAATAGCCCCAATTTAAATCATTCTGCCATATTGTTTCTCTAAATACACTTTAATTTACCAAGGTCTATTTCCCTATTTGTGATATACAAACTACGATCAAGAGTGTATTCCTAGCCGCACTTACTTGAAGATCCTAAAAACTACGAATGTATCACAAATGTCAAGCTTTTAAAAATTCTACTATGTGGAAGTAAACAAGGTAGGTAATCGTGGCTACAGCGTCCCGCTGTGGAGACACGGCTCGCTTGGTGGCCCCTTGGTTCTCTTTACATACTTCCTGTCACCC